>JAQBSW010006503.1:0-48051 GCA_029291075.1 Eudiplozoon nipponicum | reverse complement strand
ACGAAAAATGAAATTATAAGCTAAACAAAAGTGAGTATAATCTTGTATTAGATTTATTTTTCCTAGCTACACAATAACACTCTGACGAATGAATACATCTTATTGAGTCTGAAGGAGGTTCACATATTGCGCCCAAAATCTAATTATTTATATCAAGTACCGTGAGAAGAGAAGGGATTCCAGCATTCCCACCCAATTTTAAAATATTTAAAAAAAATTATTTATTCATTTCACTCATCATTTATGTCGGCTTTTCCATTCAATTAGATGAAAGAAACATATCTACTAAACCAAAACTTAACATCGTAAGGCATTTACTTGTATTGCAATAAATAGGCTCTGTTTCTTCAAAATGCGTTTTATGCGGATCGTTTGTTCCAAAATGAGGTGGGAAACTGGGGAAATGTTAAACTGTAACAAAAGACACAAACAAAGTAATTTTGTGATAGCACGTATTGTCTAGTTTTGAACATCAATTGACATTGTTTGCACAAACTTAGTTTAGCGAAACCAAACTTAAAAGCAATTTTTGTATTTTTTAGATATAACTTAGTACACTAAATGGCTTACTTCTTTACATTATTTATTTATATTTTGAAGTTAAACCAATGGAGAATAAAAATGTACGCGCTATTATACAATACTTAGACACAAATAGATCAGAACAGCGGTGAAAAATAGTAAAGCTAATTCTGGCAAATAATGAAAATGTTCTTTTACAAAATACACTAGTTTCAAATTGAGAAACAATTATTTTATATATTTTCAAGCAGTTTTGTCGTAATTCATGTCAGTTAATTTAATTTAAACCTAGTTCTGGTTAGAGTCGCAAATTCCGAAGCGGCCATGCCCAAGTTCGTGTCATTTATGTGGAAATTACTTGACAGTACTTAAATAGTTGAAAATAAGGACGAATCTCGTCTACTAGACGAATCGCCATTTCATTCATCCTCATTCAATTCGAGATTGGCGTACTGTTTAATAATAGGAAAAAAATAGTGGATTCTTTGAGGTATATCTATTGATAATATTGTATGATTTCTTTTCAACTTAATTGACATTTTCCGAAACATCTAACTTGATCTTTAATAAGTCTTATTTTAAATGTTACTATTTATTTAAATAATTTAAAAGAAACGTTTTGAATGACAGCGAATTGATTGATTACGCGATTCCTGTTTTACAGAATAAATTTTGTACGTTCACTCTCAACATATTCAAACATATTATTTCGTGATATATTCTGAACCACTTTGTTAACAGTAAGCTCATGATTTCGCACAGTTGACAAATAATAGTTTAATTGCTGAATTTCGTTTAATCGGCGTTATTTACACTTAGTGGCAGATCTCATAACATTCGCTGATTTTTCGCTGGATAAGCATGTGTCGTGAAGGTGTGTGTACGTGTGTGTTTAACCTCGAGTCCTTCAATTAAATATAATTAATTACATGTGCACGTGTATCCAAGTAAAACTACGGTAGTCGTAATGGATCGACAAAATTGTTTAGAGAATCTATCAAATTTAATCAAGTGATAACGTAATAAATGAAACGGCGGTAGAAAAATTAATAGATATGTCAATAAATTTTATTAAAAAGTGGAGATTGCACCCCTCTGAACCAGAATCTCGCTCAAGTAAAAGAGCAAGAACGTTGGATTTAGATTAACTAACATATAGCGTGGGAAGGATAATTATTGGTCTCTTAACTTCTGTTAGGAATATCTTATTATTTAATTCCTTATTGCTGTATTAACTTTCTTCCCTTTTAGATTGTAACGTTTATTGATGAATATACACGTTAATTATCACCTCTTCTTTACAATATTAGCATGCACTTTCTTTTAGTAGTTTATTTTCTTTTCTCACCATTTGTTTTAACTTATTATCTTAATTGAGCATATTATTCTACTAAATATTGATAATTTAACCTGGCATGATTTTGCGACTGGCGTTTTGACATTACCTTGCCTACTTTCTAACCAGTTATGTCTCCTGTAAGTACTTTATTCAATAAAGTTTGAAGAAAGAAATGTTGAAGTAAAGCACATTAATTCAACAATGATGAACGTAAACGTGCTTCTTTTTTAAATTTATGTGAATGATAAACACACACACACACATACACAAGCACATATATGAGTCGCGCTTGTCCTTTGAAACATCATTAATTGATATTAGATTAATGAAATTGCGCTCAGATGAGTGCACACGTGCAGGTAATTAATTTATTCACTTGATTGTGTTAATGTTGTTAAATAATGCCAGCTAAATAATACTAATCTGCTATATTAGTGATAAAAAGATTCTTAACAATGGCCACACTAAAGGAAAGTGAAATTAAACAACATTTATTTTTCCTTTTTAGATATATTGATAAACTCCGTGTAGTTTGAAATAAGATTCGTATCGTGGAAAATTTGTATTTCAAAACCAAAAATCGGTATTACCTGTTGCTTCTGCTGTTGGATATTCTTGTGTTTTACTGTGCTTCTCAACGGGAATCTACCGTCAAAATAGAACGCGTTAGATTGATTGGTTAAATCGAATGGTCGTGGTTCGATTAAAAGCTCTTTTGACCCTAATCCTAAATATTTCTGCGGTGCGCTAACAAGCATTGAAAAAAATAAAGTACGTTACATATTTTTAAAATTTAACTTTGATTTAAGAATTTTAAATATTCATTGGGCTATTTACGGTACTTTCTAAATTATTTCCATGAAACTCTTTTCTCTTTCTCTCTCTCTCTCTCACACACACAAATATATATATATATATATATATATATATCTTTATAATGTCCATTCCTTTTAATCTTACACAGTGTAATCATAATTAGGAAGAAAGAACACATTAATAACAAAGTGGATAAAGGCCATTTATTTCGTGAATACCAATCATCGCTTATACAATCATACATATTTATACATTTTGGGTTTTCAATTGATTATGCTAGTGGTAACAAATCTAAATCGTTTTTACTTCTGTTTCTTGTTTTTGGCTGGTTGGTAAGTGTGCATGCGTTTGTGTTTGTGTGTGTGCGTGTTTGAATGTAAAGGTCATTCTCGCAGTATTGAAAAGTGATGTCTGAGATCTGGTCATTATTGTTTTGATGGCTTGAGAATTAACCATTTGTGCTCATTGTTCACTGTTACATATACAAGTGCTATTTTTCCCAGTGTACCCAGTCATTTCACCTTATTTGCGATGGTGAAGTATTCACGAAACATGGCCTTTATCCCTTTGTTATTAACGTGTTCTTTCTTCCTAATTGAAATATATATATATATATATATATATATATATATATATATAATATTTTGTGAAATGTCAGTATAGACTCAAAATGGCATAATTTCTATAACAAAAAGTCAATTATTGGACCGGTTCTCTTATTTATTTAAACTTTGAATAATATTATCTTTGTCACGAGATTCATCCCCTAGGCCACAATCCGCTCATATTATACGATTTTCAATTTTATACCAGTTTTTGATTTTTATCAGTCCTTCTTTAATGCAGATTCTCTTCGGCATCGCTTCTGATCCAAACGTAACTAGCTAATTAAACATGTATTGATTGCGCGGGTTGTGTTAAAACTATTTTAAATAAAGTTTGAGAACTCGGGATAAAAATGGCTCCAATTTTCTATGTTGACTGACTGGTAAGATTAAACAAGATTTGTGTTTGTCTCAAACTCGCAATGTTACTTATACGAATTTTTAGCTAGCCAACCACGGTATGTCGTTTAAGACAAACACCATCTTACAATGCTTTAAATCAAGTTTGCGAGTTTGAAGTAAACACCAACCCCATTCTATTTAACCAGTCTTTGAACAACATAACAAAACTACCGCCAGCCGCAACGCACTGGCGTTTCATTTCTTCCATGGTCATCATCAAAGTACGACAGCAAACTGACAATCGAGGATCAAACAGCATTGAATATATATGGAAATCAAATTTCGATATGCGGCTCTCACCTCTAGCAGTCTTGCATACATTGAACTTGACTGGAAATGTCGGTTGCACAATTTCAATCCAGTCACGAAAATTAAATGTTTGCAGCTTTCGCCACATAAACATATATAGACAAAGCAATTTAACAATAATTGATTGCGCGGGTAGTGGTAACAATGCTTTAAATCAAGTTTGCGAGCTTGAAGTAAACACCGACCCCATTGTATTTAACCAGTCTTCGAACAACATTCAATGCGGTTTGATCCTCGATAGTCAGTTTGCTATCGTACTCTGATGATGATCATGGAAGGTCGAAACGCGTCAGTGCGTTGCAGCTGGCGGTAGTTTTGTTATGTTGTTCGTAGACTGGTTAAATACAATAGGGTTGGTGTTTACTTCAAGCTCGCAAACTTGATTTAAAGCATTGTTACCACCACCCGCGCAATCAATTATTGTTAAATTGTACCATCTTAAAATATTTTATTTATATCAATAACATATATCTTATCAAATCCTGCTATTATACTTGTTGCTTCATGTTTTGTATGTATTATATATGATGAGCTGTTTTTGAAGTTAACTCCATTACAACTTGAATAGGAATTCCAATAGTAGACTGTATCGTCCAATTGTCCCGCAGTTCTTGGCCAAATATATACTCCATTACAACTTGAATAGGAATTCCAATAGTAGACTGTATCGTCCAATTGTCCCGCAGTTCTTGACCAAATATATAGTGGATATTAAGCACATTACCGATTACTGTAACTGAGTTTTAATTAAGTATGAAACGCTTAAGATGAATTGCGTTTTCTTTTTAATGTTATATTTGGTATATACCGAATACTTTCACATATAAACTAGGTTGATAGCGTGTATCTGACTGATCCGTTAAAGTACTTCTTTGACGATATATTCTTCTGCCTGAGAATCTAAGTGGTGCAATGTTCGTACACAAGAAACGAAAATTAATAAAATGACAACTTCAAGTTTAGTATTTAAAATGCAAGATTTATTATATTTCATCTGATTCACAATAATAACGCCTGTTAATCAAAAGCATTTTAAACAAAATTAGATCCACTGAACGTAACAATTACTTGGCTCATGGTCAAGTATGATGAAATTGTCTGCTATTCAACATAGTTGGACTGACAGTGTGAACACAAAGTATTAAATTGTATGTTCGCGTAAGAACATTCAAGGTGTAAAGGTGCATTGTTAAGGTGCGTTTAATATAGTCCTTAACACGCCAATTTGATGTTAAGTGTGTGGCTGTCGGCTGATTGGCAACAAGTTTTTGTTGAGCCCCTTTTGCTGAATTATTCATTCACTTGATAGTCATAATTCCATACTTCCAGTTTAACATTGACCAGTTTGGTGTGCATAATCAGAACCATTGATCTTCTCTTTACTATCCTTTTAATTTTTGCGGAGTGCCAGCTTCATATTTTGCAATGCCGCGTTTTGCGTACGCGGGTTGTAGCTTTGCGCTAACAGTTTTTCAAATATCCGATTGATCACAATTTCCACGTATGAATCTGTTTTGTCTTCGATCAGGCTGGGTGCGTAATCGTCCCTTTCTTCCGAAGACTTCAACATCGTTCATACTAACCATTGGAAATGCGGTGTTAAACAATCTTTGTTTACTGTGCTACGTTTCGGTACATTCTATCCACCACCACCATCAGGCCACTATACACAGCAAAATACTCAAAATAGCAAACTTAAGCAAATGTCCGTTGCTTTATCATCGTGACCATGTAAACTTTCTCGCTAAATATTTAACTAGTTTAAGCCTTAAAATGCATTTGTCTGTTGGTTTCTTTGTGTCTTGTTCCATAGGATTCTGATGGCTTGATTAAAGTAAGGCTTATAGTTCGAAATATTTAATGGCAGTTAAAATGGCAGTCATAAAATTTTGAAAGGTGTACATAAGCGCGTGAGCTTCAAATAGTTATTTGTTCTCTCGAAGATGCCATTTAAGTTAATTGGCGTTTTCGCTAAGCTAGCTAACGAGCAGAAGAACCAAGATGAATATAGAGTTATAGCCTACATTTTCAGTAATATTTAGAGCAGTGTAGAATACACAAACTTGATGGTCTCGGGTTGTTATAAAGTAATTATTTGCCTTGTGTGGTTGGAAAGTGCACAAATTCATTCCACTTTCTACTCATCGACCCGATAACTTTAGACAACGCGACGAGTGTCTTTACAGACTGAATCTCGTCATCATTTCGCAGTTGAGTGAAAAAGTGAACGAGTGTGAACTGTTAGTTTATGTGGTTCCTTTATTTGCACTTGTTGGTGTTGGTGTTGGTGTTGTTGTTGTTGTTCATATGCTTGCTTTTTATGATTATTCAGTTGTTATAGCTGAATCGCAGCTGATTTATGCCACTTATTTGCTCGTAGACAAGAGCGCAAATATCACTTGAAGTTCTGGACAACAGCCTGTAAACGATTCAGTAAATAGGAAAGTTAGCAAACAAAACAGCGCCTTTTTTTCTCCATTTGCCATGTCTACTTCGGCATCTTCACTTTCATTAATAGTTAAGTATGCTGCCTGTTGAAAGCACTTTGTTTATATTCATCTCAGTCAAGTATTCCACGTTTTTAGGCAGAAAATAAGCAGTTTTCTGTTGTGAGATCCGAAACGCTTCATAGATGCACCAAAATTGTCGTCACTATATGTTTTCTAGCCAACTGCCTCTTTAAAATTATACTGTTTTCTTTCTTTTTTAAAAAAACAGTCAATTTATTATCACCTGTATAGCATAGCTGAAATGTCTGGATGACTCTTAAATAAACAATCTTCAGCTTAGTATAACTTGTTGATAATTTAAACGTACTCGTATAGCATTAGTGTCTCTTTTTCTAAGCGAATCGATTTAACTAGCGTTTTGTTGTTCTATTAGATGAGGATATTTTATGAATAAACTTTTCACACATTAATTAACATAGTCGGAATAACTAAATTCAACCTCAATTTGTTTTCGGTAGGTTGCATCGGAATTACGAATGCAATACGTCTGTTTTAATGCAGATTTTGTTGCTCTTGCTGAAAACTTTGCACCACAAATTTGTTAGTATTGCTACTTGTTAGTTCAATTTTTTGCTCGTGAATATTCATGTAATTAGTTAGCTAAAAACAATTTGTGATGCTTGTGGAAACCTTTCCTTGAATCGATTTAAATTCAATTAAAATAATTTCCCTTTATCTGCAATTGTTTTCAGAATTAACTAGCTATTATTTACAGCTTTTATAGACAATAAATGATTCAGAAACGAATTTTGAAACTTATTATATACCACTCATTGCATTATTTGAACTATTCATATAAAATTTTTATAGTGCATTTTTTTGAAATCCTGATGCGTTTAAAATATTAAAATATTTTGTTGCTCCTTCTACGAATCCGGGAATGTAATTTAAAAAATCGAAATTTCATGGATAAGCGTGTATGTCAATCCTTACTCTATAAATGTCATTTTAGATTAGTGAACAAATATGTGTGCGTGGGGGGTGATTTAGATATTTTGGTATATACATATGAGTATAAGAGAATAGGTACTAAGACCGGATTTTAGAGCAGACAATAAAAAATACTTTAGGAAGTAAAATAAATATAAATAGATCTGTCCTGAATGAAGATACCACATTTGCCACAAGTTGTTTTTTCCTGTGGGTATGGTGTTAACTCTGAAGATGGGACTGGAAATGAAGTCAAGAAAGTTCGTAAAAAATTCGGAAAGCCTACTTCCAACGTCATTTTCAGACAAGAAGCTAATGTTTGACTTCACAATGAAGGGACAAATGAGAACCCACCAAATAATGCCAAACATAAACTGTGCACCTGGAAATGTAAAGGATTCAAGATTTTACTGACCTACGAGTGCTATCAATTGCCCCGCACAAAGAAGCGGAGAAAAAGCAAGTACTAATGCATTTGTTGGGTACTGTTATAAATTATATATACTTACTTACTTTAAAGGAGCACCAATTCTCTATTATTGTTACAAAATAAGCAAATCTAACATCATTTACAATTCATAATTTTCTTGTACGTCTGACTTCCTTCACTTGGTGTGAGTGGTTGAAGTTTTTTTATGTTGTGCTGCTGGCTCAGGTAAATATGGGATTGGTGTACGTTTTCAGTCAGCCAACGTGACTTAATTCAATTTAGCAGGAAAATTTAAAAATGCACAGTTAAAAAATCTAATTGAATCATTCATTTGTGTTTCCTGCGATTGTGCACAGAATCGGTTATACAATGCATTTTAATGTTACTTCAGGGAGGAAGTTTCGAACTAATTAACGACATCTCAGAAATTTGCTAACATGTAGGTTAACAAATATGCATCATTTACTTTACTGTTCGCTATTTTCTCCACCTTAACGTGTCCTGGATTTTTAATTTTGTCTGTCTGTTTATTTGTTTATAGATATAAACTTTAGATTTTGGGACTTGCAATGAAGTAACAGTTTGTGGATATCTACTTCTGTGCTGAAATGTACTTTCTTTTCGATTTATTTTTTTCAGACAATTTTATGTGCGCATCATTTCGTTTCCTTATTTTCTTTATTCATTCCTAAATTTACTTCGTAGACATTTTCGTATTACTGAAGTCTATTATAGTGTTGATTATGCGCTATCATAGTTGAACTAATTGTGGAGCTTTTTAAAATTTTGTTAATAAATATTAATACTATTCAAATGGTACATGTATCGTTTTTGCCTATATTCACTTTGTTATATAAAGATGGATTTATATTTTCATTATAAAATATTGTGCCTGCAACAAACATGCCTTGTCCCATGAGGCCATCAGGGTTGTGTGTTAACAAATCATCCATCATGGTGTCTAAACTTATATATATATGTATAGCATATATATATAAATATATATATATATATAAGATAACAGTCAAGAAAATATCATTCTTAGCGATTTACAGCCAACATTTGCGAAGTTGCTTAAATCTCTATCAATCCATCCAAGAATGCCCAGATCTCAGACATCACTGAAATATAGCGAGAAAGACCTTTTCACGCAAATAGATACACACAGACACATACGCATATACACTTACTGATCAGCCCAAACAACAAGTACAAGTAAAACCGAGTCAGAATAGTTGCCACCTGTATAATCAAATGAAATCCCACGATGTATATAAGTGAAAGATTGTAACGTGATCTTTATTAGTCACAAATATATATATATATATATATATATATATATTTGGAAAACAAAATTGGATACGCCGCTCTCGCCTCTAGAAATGTCGTATACATTGATTTTTACTGGAAATGTTGGCTGCAGTCACGAAAATTAACATTTCTGCTATGTTATTTGACGCCTGTTAAATACAATGGGGTTGGTGTTTACTTGAAGGTAGCAAACTTGATTTAAAGATTATTTAACCAATACGTGTCGGATAATGCCACTGCAGTAAAATATTATAATATTATTGCTGCTGTAGAAGAAACAGATTGCGTTTTTGATCAAATTAAGATGAAATGTAATGAAATCTAAACCCTGAACGTCATAGTATGTGCCAGCTCTCAATGCTTTGACAAACTGAAATACTTTAAAAAATATTTCACAATTTTTCCTGAAGCGACCTGAACAGGAGGACACCATTTATTCTACACATCTCTTTTGGCGGCATTTTTCAATCGCATGGCTATTAAATTAGAAACAGACGAATTTAAACGCTTCTATCGAAATACACGATTTGTTCAAATGAACAACAGAAGACATTGATCTCGTAGACAATATGTGCAATCTAACATCAGTGTAGATCAGGAAGATGATATTGCTGCATGCAAACACGAAACATTCACTGCGGAAAATTTATAAGTCAGGAGTCCACGGCTGAACTAGGCTACTGACATCTTATTTTATTTGTTGAGGTAAATTTTGACGAAAGTTAATTTAACAGACACTGCAATCTACCCCCTATCACCATTTGCCAAGATAGAATAGGCAAAAGAAACATTATTTTAGAGTTGTACTGATTGCATAACTTTACACCTGCCAATTTAGCAACTGGGCAGTGATAACAAGAAATTGAATAGGGCGGCTCTCGTACGTGAACTCTGACTTAGTTCGAATGCAAAACATTTATTACAAAAAGAATAGAAACAGATTTTCTTGTTTAAACTGAAATATAAACACAATGGACGGAGAATTATATATTGGTGATAAAATAGTTATTATCGTTTCTCTTTGCGCTGTTCAGACTCGTCATTTCAGTGTTACTTATCATTAGGTCGCCACTTGGTAAATTTTGCCAAACTATGTTTCAAATAGAGTGTAGCGGTCAAATGGCGTCCTCTTTATATGTGGTCTCGATTTTGCATGTTTGTGTATGTTAAAACCTTTCAAAATCTCTATAATCTGTGATTTTTGTTTCTCTACAATGCAATGTTGCGCATCCAGCCGCAGTTTGAACTTGTGTCCGTAAAATCGTGCACACTTACACATCAAATAAGCTTTATCGAAAGTATTATTATGATTATTATTTTTATGAAAATCAGCCAATAGAGCCTGACGCAGGAAGGTCATATAATTATTTGGCAACTTTATGATTTTATGCCTTATCAACGGTGTATTTGTGAAAATTGTTATTTATAAACATCGCTTTTAGAGGTCATCACGAACTACACAGAATTGCAAATGTTTGTAAAAGAATACAATTCGTCAAAGTAGTATATTTTCGATAAGATTTCAGATAAGTTTATCCAATATGCACCCGGTTAAACATTGAGATATTTTATTTACATAGGTTTGTTAAAAAGCAATGGTTTATATCAATAATTTCATTAATTCGTAAATGGATTAAAATAACATTTTAAATACAATTCAGAAATCAATTGATGATTGTGTAAATGATGGGAAAGTTTAAATGAGAAATAAAGACATTACCACGGTGAAACCACTCATTTTATACCTTTCTGACTGATTAGTAAACGGAAGCATTCCATCCAGGGTCTTAATTTTATTGCGGTTGGCTCACCTTCGGGCAGTTTTCGGTCGGGCTCGGATAGCAAACATGCCGCTGCGTGGCTCATGGCTAGAGCAGCAGATTTCAAGGAAGATGTGCCTGTTTTCGGGACCTGGCCGTGGAAAATTAAGGACAGTACGTGAAGAGCTCATAATAAAGACGAAACCGGTCTACTGAATGAATTACGTCTTCTGCATTATACAATTCTTAGTTTATACAGACAAATTCATGCATATAATGGGAATGGTGCTGGTATCAAGATCGCAACCTTGATTTACTTAATTATTAACAACGCCCATGTAACCAATTTCGTTCAATAAGCATGGAGGTGCGCAGCATTCCAGTACATCCAATTGACGGTAATTCTGCTACGATGACCAACTAGTTAGGTGCAATGATATTGTTGCTTATTTTAAGTTTGTAATCTTTTTTGGAATAATTGATATCACCACCCGCGCAATCAAGGATTTCTTAATTCCTGTTAATCATACTGTTAAAAAGTCAAACTTTTCATAGTTTTAGCATTTCTCTCATTAAACTTTTATTCTGAAATCATTTATCGAATAAGTATGGTTTTTATTCTAGCAATAACTGGTCATTTAATACCAAAAACACCTAATTCACCTAAATGCGTTTTATACTTGAATTCGACGTGCCATTGATAACCTTCCTGATTTATTTAAACAAAAATTGCGAGCTTGAAATAAACATCAATTACATTATGTATTCATTCATCAATATAATCTAGTTATTGTACAAGGTAGCGTAGTCAATTAATCTAATAGAACGATTTCATTCTTATTAAGAACTTTTCAAATACAATCCAGAATCATTTCGTTGACGGAGCTCGAAAAAAGTAAAATTTCTCCGCCACCACGCCGCACAGGTGACATATCTTTAGACTTCAAGTTCCAGCTAGCCAACTCCAATCAGTTATTAGAGAACAGACACTACACCCCTGGGGAAGTTGTATTGACTTCAAGATTTGTACAATTAAACAAACGTTGATTGCGCGGGTGACGATATAAATTATTTAAATCACGATTGCGAGTTTGAGGTAAGCACCAATCCCGTTATACCTACATTTGTTAGAATGCACTGAGCATTGTATGAGGTAACAATGGCCATTTATCCAGTACGTTGTTTTCGTTCTCACCGATTATAGGTTGACACAGTGATAGAGTTGCTGACTCCCAAGCGATTGTGTATCGTTTCGAGCTTCTTTTTTGGTAAAATTCTGGTAAGTATTTAAGAGTTAACAATAAGATCGAAATCGGTGTACTGGATGAATTGCGTGCGTTTATACTGAAAAATGTATCTGTAATGAGATTGGTGTATATATCACGATCGAAACCTTTATTTAAATAATTGTTATGACCACCCGTGAAATCGATGACTGTTTAAATATACAAATCTTCAATTCAATACTGCTTATCCAGGTAGCGTGATGTCTGTTCTATGATGATAGATTGGCGGTGGCTAGTTGGAAATTAATGTACAAAGAGATGCAACAAGGCCAACCAAAGCGTTAGCTAGTTTACAACTGAATTGGCATGTAGTCTGCAGCGGGGTGGTACATTGGTTAGAGATACAGAAACTGAGGCAAACTTGCCTGGGTTCGAGCACTGTCCGTGGCAAATTCTGTACAGTACTTGAAAGATTCCTAATAAGGACGAAATCAGTCTGCTGGCTGAATTGCCTTTACCAAATTATCTAATTCTTAATTTATACTGAAAAATGTATATATAATGGGATTGGTGAATAGGTCAAATTGCAACCTTGATTTAAATGCTTATCACCACTAGCGCATCTATGCTTTTTCAACTGCATCAAACCCTATTAAGTTGTATCTTAACTGTCTCACAATATTACAAAAATATCATCTGTCACGCGTACTGACTATGTAAATGCTGTTATCTGCATAAATTAAATGGAGGAATAAGAAACGATGTTAACTTGTACAGATTCTGGAAGTAAATGTAAAAAAATTATCTCACGTACTTGCCATTATCACTTGTCAGAGACAAAGAGCTGCCATTAAGGATAGCCTGTGAACGTCGTATATATGACTCTATAGAATTAAATCTTGTTTTGACTGAAATTTTATTTGTATTCACTGGTCAGAAATGTATAATTTGTATCTATGTAAGACATGTTAACAACGAACGACATACTTATAATTTGCTTGTCCTAATAATTCAATTCTATTATTTTTTACATTATAGTGTCAAAAATTATATACCAATACCTTTCAAATGTCAGCATATTTGTTATTGTTTTCGTCGGAAAATTCTTCTATATATGAAAGATGTAACAAGGAAAAAATCATTCACTGACCTTAGAAAGATTTCAAATTTACGTACGGAGAACTTTCTATTTCGTCTATGTGTACAAAATGTAATTGACCATAAATTCCATTTAGAGTTGAGGGACTCTCTGCGGATTATAGAGCGTGAGGACATCCGAAAAAAGGTAAATAAGATACATCAAACGCCATTTTCTATTTTTCTTCTCAGGCAGGAACCTGAAATACGTTTTCGGATCACATAATGTTTGAAATAACTTTGAAAAATCGTTTGTTTATAATAAAATATAAAATCTTAACTTTTAAGGCGCAGAAAAAATTCTTGTTCAAATAATTGTTAAAAATGTATGACTGAAATTATGCATGAATTCTAAATTTCGGCGAAATTCAGCAAATCTTGAAGCCATCCTGTTGCTACCAGGTACCGACATGGCAGCAATATTGCTGGCAAACTTCACAGACAGGGTATTTATTTTATTTACTGAGTTTTATCTGAAGTCGCATTGTCGAAGAATTTAAATAGAATTAACTCTATTGCTTCTTTAATCAAAATTGTAAAGGGAGATTGTACCGTCGATTTGGCACACTTTTTTAATCAAATACATATTGGCTATAAGGCGTAGTTATTGCTTCTTTTGGTGCGTTGCCAGAAAACACGACACGCATGTGTACATGAAATTATACCTTTCGGTCATGCTGACTCTGTTTTATCCTTCTAATCCTAACTGAACCAATTTTTTACTGTGTGCGCGACACGTAATACATAATTGTACTTATATTAGGTCTTCGAAAAAACGATGCATAACTATTTTATATTTGTCTAAGTGATGTCATGATTAACGCGAAATTTGATATTTGATATTGATCAAGTTGAGAGTGTTTGGAGTTGCTCGAATAACTTGTACAAAAGTAGTTTTAATTTGTAATTTCGGCGAAATTAAACAAATCTTGAAATCCATCTTGTTGGTACCAGATAACGACTCGGCAACCATATTGTTGGCAAAGTTCACAGGCTGAGTTTAAAAAAAAATATTTACTGTGTTCGATCAAACATGTATGTATGTATGTATGTATGTATGTATGTATGTATGTATGTATGTATGTATGTATGTATGTATGTATGTATGTATGTATGTATGTATGTATGTATGTATGTATGTATGTATGTATGTATGTATGTATGTATGTATGTATGTATATGTATGTATGTATGTATGTATGTATGTATGTATGTATGTATGTATGTATGTATGTATATATGCATGTATGTATGTGTGTAGGTGTGTATGTATGTGTGTATTTATGTATGCATGTATCTAGGTATGCACGTAATTATGTACCTATGTAGATATGTACGCATGTATGTACGTATGTATTTATGTACCTATATAGGACGGTATATATAGATCGGATTCTGTATTGCTGTGTTTCTAAGTTTTATCTGTATGTACGTTTATATATATATATATATATATATATATATATGTATATATATATGGGCGTGTTCAGGTATGGATCTATGCATACAGAGGAAATGTATGGATACATGTTTGTATATTTTTGTCTATTTTTTTATGTTCTCATGCGAGTCTGAATATGTGTCTGCAATATAAATGACAGCCTATGCTTTATTTAACAAAAACGCGTTTTTAAAAAAAATTTATGGGCATGTCACCTGAAGGCATCAGTTCTAAAATCTTGTTATACTGCCGTGCTATCAGTCGTTCTGTTTTTCTTTTTATGAATTAATGTGTGACCGTGAATATGTTTTACTTGAAAATATGTAAATTCGGGGCTGAATAGTAAGGTAACTCCGTGTTGTCAATCGTGCGTTAGAGTAAGAAAAAATGTGTTGAAGATATAAAGTAAACTTTTGAGCACGTATCGAGCTGAAGATATTTGAAATTTCAAAATGCCTGCAACGACAATATGCTATGAACGCCTCCATACGCAAGTATATCTAACTTTTTCAACATCCCTTGACATTATTCTCAATTTTCTTATTGCATGATATTGTGTCATTAACTGAAACCTGGGCCAAAATGACCAGCAAATGTTATCTTTCAATTCAGAAAATATTATTTGAGGTAGTTACTTAACCACAACTGTTTGTTTACGAAGACACTGCTTACGTTGTACACCGAAATTTCTGGCAATTGTGTCACAGGCTGCTTCACTTCGAAACGACTTTTAAATTACGAATTGGGACAGATTAACAATTTACAATTTAAGCAATAATTGATTGCGCGGGTGGTGGAAACAATGCTTTAAATCAAGTTTGCGAGCTTGAAGTAAACACCAATCCTATTGTATTTAACCAGTCGTCGAACATCGTAGCAAAACTACCGCCAGTTTTCATTTTGATGTCGCTCTAATTATTTTGATTACTAAATCCTTTTGAATGTTTTACTTTTTATAAAACATGACTAGGTTTTACAATTGAAACAACTACTTTTTAAAAGATAATACGAGTTCTTGATTATTTTAGTATCTCCATTCTATTATATATCTATTTCTTCATTAGAATATTTAAAAAAATGTCATCTTTGACTTTTATCTATATTTTATTTAATGCTTGTCTTTCAGTAAGTTATTTTTTTAATATAACTTCTTGATTTATTTATTTTTACATTACATGTCTGCGGCAAATTCTGGCCAGTTCATGATGAGTTCCCAATAAGGACGAAACCTGTCTACTGGATGAATTGCCTTTTCAGCACTATACAATTCTTAGTTTATACTAACATATGTAAGTAATTAATGGGTCGGGTGTTTATATCAAGACCGCAACCTTGATTATAATAATTGTTATCACCACCCGCGCAACCAATGTTCGTTTAATTATTTAAATGTTTATTTCAATACCATTTCCCCATGTAATGTGGTGTCTGTTCAGTAATGACAGATTGGGCATGGTTAGTTGGAACTCTGGGTCTAAATGGATGCCATATGAGCTCCACCTAAAGGAAAAATTGACTAACCAAGTTACATTAGTTAGTATATAACTGAAAATTGTGTGTAGTGTAGTGTGCGGCAGGATGGTTCAGTGGTTAGAGCACCAGATTCCGAAGCAGACGTGCCCATGTTCGAGTCCTGTCCGCGGCAAATTCTGGCCAGTACATGATGAGTTCCTAATAAGGACGAAACCGGTCTACTGGATGAATTGCCTTTTCTACACTATACAATTCTTAGTTTATACTGACATATGTAAGTAATTAATGTGTCAGGTGTTTATATCAAGACCGCAACCTTGATTATAATTATTCCGTTAGGTTGGTTTAATCTGCAATACACGCACAAATTTTCCACAAATTCTGAGCCACTTTATCGGCGAAAATGATTGATTCTTATTTGTCCAGAAAAGTATAATAATAATACGAATTCATCATTTTGATGATTTGTTGCCCGCAGTTAGTTTGGTATCATTGATGACATGAGTCAGATTAGTTTAGATATATTATAGATATATTAAAATTTAAACACATATTTTTCTTATCAATGATAATCCATACATAAAGGATTTTTTATAACATGGTACGTTTTTGCAAAATAACTAGAAAGCGTGTAAATAAAGAGTGTGCATGCATAATTTGTACTAATATGTGAAGTTATTTCATCGACTCTGCTGATTCACATCTCTAAAAAAGCAAAATTATGCCTACATTAATTTGATGAAATATTATTTAATTTGCACAAATTTTGGGGTTATTTTTTAAATTTGTTATTTTAAGAATAATAACCAGACAATATATAAACAATCTGGTGAACATGTAACCTTTACCATTTTCGTAAGGATTATTTAAATATTAACAGACACTCGAGCACATTAAAATACAGTTATAGTCAACCATTCTCATGTAAAACCAGCTCATTGGTTAACCATTTGAACAGTTAATTATTAGCTGCATTATTATTATTATTATTATTATTATATCCATTACCAACCAATTTTTTCCAATGGAAATATCAGTAATCAGTGAGACAAATTACGGAAAACACAACAAATTTGTTGATTTCAAAATCTCAATACGTGATGCAAGAATGTAGCCAGTTTGATTAATGGAATAATTTTCTCTTTGTACAACTTAAATTTTATCTATCTAAACGTTGAGTTTTTGGTGAATAACTAAATATATAACAGTTAAATACTGTTTGTTGCGAAGAACTAAAATATATGCAAGTATGTATTAGGTGTTGCGAACCTAGTAACAAATTAGTTCAGTTGTGACCAGAAGGATAAAGGCAGCATGAATGGAAATTTTTAATCCATGCACATCTGTCGCTTACTTTCGCGACTATCGCGGGGATGGCATTACGGTTCTTTATCACTCATATATTTGGGTAAAGAATGGGCCGTCCTATTATCCCACACTCTTCACCCAAATATATAGTGGTTAAAGGTCGTAATACCGGCTCCTACTGGTGAGTCGCCAGTAAGCAAGAAACGAATATACTTAAGATTATACTTTCCGTTCATGCTGTCTTTGGTTTATCCTTCTGGTTAAAAATGAACTATTTTGTTACTAGGTTTACAACACCTAATACATACTTGAAGAACTAAATATTTTGGATTCTGATTTAATGGCATATAACCGAGTAATGGAAATTTGAAACATAATCATACAGTTAACTTTATCATAACTTTATTTAATGCTCATCCTCTAAAATGTATTATTAGGGGACATTGTCTGTGACACACGTTTAATTATAAACATACGTGGTTGTCTTTACATTTGCATTGATTTAACGTCTCTTAGCGAAGTTGTTTTTTTCGTTCACATGTGAGACGCATTCCGGATTTAATTAAGTCTGTTTTTGCAATTTGTATTCGCGTAACACACGAAAGTGCACGTGTGCACACTTACACGCAACGGGCATACTGTCTAATGAATTAACAGTTTTATGTATGTGGTTAGTGAAATTATTTGTTTCTCTATCCTGTTCTACTTCATGTTTTTGTGTGCTCGCTTTTCATGTTTTACTGAAGGCCACTCACTGCCTCCGATAATACTCTCCTTCCTTTCACTTTCTTTTTCACATTCTGGCCTTTGAACTGGTTAATGCTAGTGTATCGGCGTAATATTTTTCATTTCGATTTTTTTCTGTGCTTAGTTTTTGTTAACGTGTGTAATGGCCTCTTAGTGTAGACATGCACACAAGAGCACACCCAAATTTTAAAACGATCTTTCGTCTCGACTGTGCATCGCATTAGAAGCACTGTGTTGTAGCACCATTTTACAAATTATAAACATTGTTGAAATTGCTGCATAAGCAAAGGATTCATTAGTCTGTCGGTATTGCCGTTTTGGCAATTATTAGACGATATTAATATTTGCTCAATTTACAAATGTTCAAGATCGTCATCTGCTTTATTTGATACCTTCCAATGTTCCATGTGTAAATATAGTACTTACACACTTTTCCAATGGTATTTCGAAAGCATTTTTATCACAACACTAGCATTTAAAATATTTAGTTATAAATATATTAACGCGGTGAGCAAACTTCTGACGGGTTTTTGTCTACTTTTGAAAATAACTCCACTCGAGATTATCTCAATGCGTATACGTATTCTTATATATTTGTGGTTGCCCAAAGTGATTTTTATAAATTTCGCGTTTTTTTACCTTTATATGTTCCATTTATCTCTAAATTTACCGTTTCACATTGTTAATCCTTTCATGTTGTTCTCACCAATGATGATAAGATTGAGATATCAAACACCGACTATAAATATACTCGCCATAATTATTTTTATATATACGAACTTTAAAAAATCCTAATTGCATCCTGAATTCGACTTCCTGTATGGCTTATGTATTAGTTACTTCAAAAACATTTTACCGGTATTTATATCAGCTATTATTTCTATAATAGAGTAGGAAAATTTTGTAAATTCTTATTTATGCTATAATTCAATATATTGGGAAAAGTCCATAGCTTTTTAAATTTAAATTTAAACATTATCCAAAAATACTTATTATACGTAACTAAGGGAAAAAAATAATTTTGACAAAACATTTGAAACGATGACTGACAAATTTGATTTGCCCTCCGTTTTATCCTCATTATATTCTTTATAAGAATTATTTCGTGCCTGATTACAACTTTTTGAGTAATTTCCGTTTATGTTTGAAAGTAAAATTAGAATAGCTCAATAAATCAATGTGTAGTCTCATAATTTGTTAGCCATTTCTTTCTCTGTCATAAGTGAAACGAATTCCGCAGGACATTGCCTTAGTTTATGTATATTTAAATCTAAAATAACAAGCGCTGAACCTAAACATTCAAAAGTTTCACCAACATGACATTTTAATCGACTGGCCCGAACTCACAAACCCAAAGAAAAATTTTCTAGCATCAAGGCAAGTCCAAACACCCATTAGATCAGCTTCAACAAACATTCAATCAGATTTAAACTGATACCAGAATTGTCGTTTTCGAGAGAATTGCTAACACTCGCAGGTTGGTAAAATCTTCATTCCTTAACATTTCCAGGTGCACTGCTTGATTTTTCAATTGATAAATGGGTTCTCTCTGATCCCGTGACTCTACAGCCGTCCTTGTCCTGCTTGTCCGAAAATGATTTTGGATACAGATTTTTCGAATTTTTGGGACTTCATTTACAGTCCCAGATTGGCAAAAAACTAAAGAAGAAACAGTTTCAAAAACGACTTCACTACCATCATTAACAATGAAATAAATTGCACAACGATATGCGCACTTAACACGGAAATCCGCATACCAAGCGCTGTTTCCAAGAGAACAAAACAAAATTGAGAACCTAGGTGAAACGAAAGACGACACTCGGTGAAAACCCTTTCGAACATGTAACAGCCATCAAGGAAACCAGACAGTACAATCTTGTACACATTCGTTTCGTGCTTACTGACAACTCATTATTAGGAGCCGGTATTACTCCCCTTAACCACTATATAATTGAGTGAGGAGTGTGGGAAAATATACCAGTGCGTATACCTACAGTAGTGAAGCTAGTTTCATGTAAAGTTTTCGACAGTGCGAATTCCATGCCACTCAGTATATATTATATACCACGCCTGTAAATGGTACAATCTCTATGGTTACTGTGTCAGTCCCTGATACACTATTTCGGACATCACTTTGAAATACAATGAGAATTAACCATACACGCAAACGGACTCATACGTATGTACAACTTACAAATCATCCCTAACAAAAAATAGAAGTAAAACCAAAATAATCAATGGAAAAATCAGGATGTATCTAGATATAATTGTATGTGTTGGGTATGATTTGAAATAAGCTTAATTAAATAATTTATGCATTATGGTTTTCGGATAATTATTTTTCTTGCTTTTATGCATTATGTTTTGCATAGCTAGTAAAAATTGGTTTAAATGGGAGTATAGTAATTTGCAAGTCATCGTTCAAAAATGCTAACTTTCATGGGAAATGCGTTTCGAGCGTACAGGTGACTCATCAGTAGGAGCTGGAAAATGCTTTAGGCCTACTTAATAATTGGTGAATAAATTCATAATTCAATGCAAAATGATCTCTATCACAAAGCATGACGATGATGTTTAACAATTTATCAAGCCATGTTATCCTACTTCGCCATTAGAAATAATTAATAATTTTCAGATTGACCAATTGAAATATTCATAGAACAAATTTTATCCAATATTTGAAGAGAGATCATTAATTTCTACGAATCTTTATCAAGCATTTTAATTTTATATGATTTATATACCAGGCAAGCTAAAATAACTTTAGTAATACCCTCTAATAATGCATAGACAAATTGTGTACGACGCTGTAATCAAATTGTGCAGCCGATAATATTTTTCAATACCCAATATATATATATATATATATATATATATATATATATATATATATATATATTATATCCACCTATGTTGGATGGTCCACGTACATGTATGTCGTCAGTGTTTATTATTAGCGTATCGTCCAGACGAGCCTTAATTATGCCTTATTCTGCAGTTAAATTATTCCTTTGAGAAGTCAATGCCTGAATCAACGTTTCCAACCCATCAGAAGACATTTTAAATGTACCAAATGCTTTATTTTTACTCAATTATATATAGAATTTTTCTCGCACAACGAGCATCGATTTAATAAAACAAATTTACAAAATATTAATTAATTTATGTTCACTTCAGTCTGAAGTCTGCTTTTATCATTGACTGCTTCATTCTTATACGGGCGCTTCGCGAGGAATTTCGTTGAAATAATGTCTGCCCTAGATAAGACCCTTTGTTAATTATTTGTCTTAAAAGGTGGCTATTGCCACCTCTTCCCCCAGGAATCGGTTTTCGCACTCTGCTTAAATGATCCAGTGCAAATACTCGTGGTCCATCGGGCATGCCAACAAAACCGTATTGTGCTTGAGTCCAACCCTCTCCACGCGATACGGCCCATCATTGACAGCCTGTAGTGCCATGGGCTCGACCTTCGCTACCATTACATAGTCGCCGACCTTTAGGCGAGTGCGTGTCGGTTGCCTTGTATAGCCTTGTCGCTGTGTGGCGCCTACATATTCAGTTAACTGTTTTAGTCGTTCCTGAATATCCGCTTTGGTGCAGCGCTTATGGGATCCTTGGATTACCGGTTCACCTGGAAGTCTTATGTGTCCTCCATAGACTATGGTCGTTGGAGCGAATCCTGTAGCTGTTGAGACAGTAAAGCGCATGGCCCGCTCGACCAAATGTAATTTGTCTCCACGTTCCCGGGCTCTCGTGGCACCAACATCGCAGTACCTCTTTCATCGTCCTATGTGCGCGCTCAGCTGTCGCATTGGTTTGTGGGTGATAAGTGGCTGTGCGGGAATGCTTTATGTCAAGGTCTTTGCACCACTGATTAAATTCTTTCGACTCAAACTGTGCGCCTTGATCGGTAACAATAACTTATGATGCACCAAATCGACTGAGTCATCGCTTTTCTAAACACTTTATAATCTTCTCTGTTGTGATTTTCTTCAATCGTTCAAACTCAACCCATCCGGTAAACTTATCTACCACAGAAAACACATAGGACACGCCACCGCGAGCTACTGGCAGTGGACCAACCAGGTCAATATGCAGAAACTCGTTCCGTGCAGTAGCATTGAAAGCAATCGGAGTGGCCTTTTCTTGTTTTTGTGGTTTACAACGTTGGCATGTAGTGCACTGTTGACAATAGCTACGAATTTCTTTGGACAAGCAGGCCAATACAATCGTGACTGCAATGTCTCAATGAGCCGCCCAGCGCCGGGATGTCCCAACGTTTCATGCCAAAAGGCTATTAATTCTGTTCTTATAGATTCTGGCACAAACCATTGCACTGTTTGTCCTTCTTTCCGCACCAACAGGTCGTTCTGTAGACTCAACGTTTTATATGGTGCAGACACCA
Organism: Eudiplozoon nipponicum; assembly: GCA_029291075.1. Classification (NCBI taxonomy): domain Eukaryota; kingdom Metazoa; phylum Platyhelminthes; class Monogenea; order Mazocraeidea; family Diplozoidae; genus Eudiplozoon; species Eudiplozoon nipponicum. The sequence goes on along the minus strand of JAQBSW010006503.1, from coordinate 25,380 downwards.
CTGTGCCGTTTTTTAATTGATTGACTATTTCCTGACATGTAGCATCTCTTCCCTGTTCTTCAGAGACCTTTATAAGCGGCGAAACCTGAACAGCGGAAATTCTGCTGAGCGCATCGGCCGCCGCATTCTCGATTCCTGCTCTATGATGAATTGATATATCGTACTCTTCTAGTTCTTCAATGGCTCGATGTACTCGTTTCTTCTCAATACCTAGTGATCTCCAATGCACTAGCGCTTTGTGGTCAGTAAAGACGTCCACGTGTCCCCCTATGACAAAATATCTAAACTTCCGTAGCGCCCATTGTACGGCAAGTAATTCTTTTTCTGTGACTGTATAGTTCTGTTCCGCCTTAGTGAGTGTGCGACTTATATATTGCGCAGGACGTCCGTCAGCTTGTAACACTGCTCCTATGCCAATATCTGACGCGTCTGTAACAATTGACATATTACCTACCGGGAAAGTCAAAATAGTTGCCTCTATTAATTTCTGCTTGCATAGTACAAACGCTTGTTGAACCTCCTCCGTCCAACGAAATGGTATCTTGGCACTAGTTAACTGAGATATGGGCTGTTGTGTAACCGCCATCCCTGCGAGGTATGGTCTATAGAAATTCACCATACCAATAAACTGGCGCAATTGTTTTCTAGTAGTAGGCACCGGATAATCCCTGATAGGTTGTACATTCGAATCTAACGGCATGCATCCGTCCGCTAAAACTAAGTGCCCCAAGAACCGCACTTCTTGACCTATCTGTACCTTTTCTGGATTAAAATGTAATCGCCATTCTACAGTTTTGGCCAACATCTTCTGCAGCCTCACACGTAATTCGTGTTCAGTAGTGGCCCATATAATAACATCGTCTACGTAAGCCGTTGTACACGTTAAGTCAGACACGAACGAGTCCATCATTCTTTGGAACACTTTCGGAGCGTTTTTAAGGCCAAATGGTACCCGGGTGAATTGGAAATGACCTTGAGGTACTTGTACCGCTAACTTCCATCGGTCTTCGGGCCGCACGCCTATTTGCCAAAATCCCTGTTTAAGATCAAGCACGGCAAACCATTTGCCTTCCGCCAGCTGTAAGAACAGATCACGCAGAGCCGGCATGGGATACGGGTCCGGTTTAGTTACTGAGTTCAATTGCCTAAAATCAGCTGCTGGTCGGAGCGAAGCATCCTTTTTCGTAACATAAACCATTGGAGCACGAAAAACAGATGTTGACGGTTCAAGAACGCCGGCTTTATCATTTCTTGGGTTGCTCGAGTCGCTGCTTCTAATTTCTTGGGAGGGGCACCATATACTTTTTGTGGTTCGTAACCATCATTTAGTTCTAACCATAACTTAAACTGGTCGACCGTCGGCCCTGGACGCTCGCTACAATCAGGCAGTTGGAATATACTGTTATATTGGTTTTGAAGATTCTTCCACCACTCAGGCAGACAACTGGTCTCCTCTTGAATCTTATGGTTACCTATAGACTTTATTGATCTTATTCCTTCAGGCCGCGATAGGTATACCCGTTTATTTTGACAGTCTATCGTCTTAACCCATTTTCTAATGAAATCAAGTCCCAATAAGGGCGTCTGCGTATTCGAAACAACAAAAGACATATGATAGACCTTTTCATTTATTAACAACTTTGTGTCCCACTCGCCCACAGCCACCATCGATGCGCCCGATGCCTGACATAAACTTGCTTTCGTAGGTTTTATATTGTTCAATGGCCAAGTCAATGGTAGTACCGACACATCCGCTCCAGTATCCAATTGCATTATTACTGGCTGTCCGTTGAAGAGTTCTAAAAATTTAACTTTAATGAAAATTCTTACATTTGGCAGTGTTTCCCACACTTCCTTTTCTTCACAAGCCATCTGGTTCGGACCACTTTTTGGTTTGTTCTGCTGGTCTTCCTTCGATCTACCCGTCGGAGCCACCAAAGGATTAATTTTTGTGCCTTGTTCTCTGCCTCCATTATTTGTGAGATTGTTCACCCTGTTACCCCACTGCACTGGTCGTTCTCGAGGGGCAGTACATGGGTTTTGTTGCCGCTTATACGCCGTATTCGTCGGAGCCGGAGTCCTTATATACTGACTTTGCTTCCAGGCCACTGGCTGTTGCCTTCTGTCGCGGAACTGCTTATTATGACGCGAAGAATTCCAATACGGTATGTCGCTCCTCTCAGATGTTGTAACTGTACCCATGCGTGGAGATGCCGCTGCCATCTTATTTGTCATTATGGCCTAGCTTTGAAGAGCCTGAAGTCTCTCTTCAAGGCCTCCTGGGCTGCTGGATATTTCTCCGTATCTAGTAGGATCCAGCAGCATGAACATGATGGCCTCATGTGGTTGCAAGCCTGGTAAAGACTCGGTAAGCTTCGAGAACCACCGCTTGATACGTGCCATGGTATCCATGGACATCTCACCCTTTAATGGTGTCAGGCTGTATAATTCTGAGAACACTTCTTGAGGCCTGGCCCGGAAATGATCCAACACGCGTCTTTTGTATTCTTCATATGTGAGGTCAACTGGCAATTCCAATTGGACAGCTACTGTCCGGTCCACTAATTCCTGTACAGCTACACGCACAATAGGTGCTTCCAATGTAAATTCTTGGGCTCGCACTGATGCTTCAAATTTTTCGAACCACAACTGTAGCCTTTCCACATCTAATGGTGCCAACATCGGCTTAAACTCTGATGACGGTCTGACATAACTCGTCGATTCGGCTGAAAACGCTGGCATATTAACTCCTGATTCCTCTTCGTCGCGGTCGCCATTGTTGTGTCCACCTATGTTTGATGTTCCACGAACTTGGATGTCGTTTGTATTTATTATTAACGTGTCGTCTAGACGAGCCTTAATTATGCCTAACTCGTCCGTTAAATTCTTCATTTGAGACGCCAGTGCCTGAATCAACGTTTCGACCCCATCAGAAGACATATTTAATTGTGCCATAAATGCTTTATTTTAACTCAATTATGTATAGAATTTTGCACGCACAACAATAATCTATTTAATAAAACAAATTTACACATTAATTAATATATGTGCACTTCAGCTCAACGTCTGCTTTTCTCATTGTGCTGCCTGCTTACTTCTTATCCGGGCGCTTCTGCGAGGAATTTCTGTTGAAATAATGTCTGCCCTAGATAAGACCTTTTGCTCATTATTTGTCTTAAAGGTGGCTATTGCCACACTATCGTAATAGTTTTTGGGCAGAATTTAGCTTATGATTATCCTAGCATTATAGGTAACTCAAGCACATAAACATAATTACGAATACATGCCGTCAGTGTATGAAATATGAGATCTGGACATTGAACTTATTTTTTATATTAATATCCAGATAGAATATTGTTTTTCTTACAATGAGAGATCGGAAGAAGTTAGCTCAAACTTATGTGCTTTTTTCTTCATCGTAAAGGTCATATCGGTAGAAACGTCTGATAAAAGCATATTTCATTATAAATTGGAAATTGTATATAATACGCGATTTCGATAGCGTAGAGTATTGGTTTCGTTAAACTGCGCGGAATGTACGGCTTAATATCCTGACCACAGCAATTACGACGACAGCTAACCGTGCCTGGCAAATGTTTAAGTTGGGTAATTGAATTTACTCTCTGATTCAATGTTTGGTTTATACAGATAACTTGCATATATATATATATATATATATATATATATATATATATATATATATATATATATAACGGCCCCTCTTAGGGACAGGTTTTGCTACGCGGATTGAATTATATCCTCAGTGTGACCATCAAGTTACTTAGAACTCATAATGATAGTTTAATAACAGTCTTCAATTTTGTTACCTATATCAGTTTTCTTGATCAGTCTTTTCGTTTTTTAACAGTGGGTGGGGGTACTTTGTGTTTGAACGTGTTGCAATTCTTGGAGTTTAACTAAACTTACCTATTTAGCATGCATAGTTTGCAGTACTCTGGAAATTGAATGAAAATATTTGAAAACATAAATTATCCTGTGACTAATTATGGATTTTTATTTCTAGATTTGCGGCGGATAAAAACAGGGATGGCAACTCATGTCAATATGTTGGAATATTGCGTCTCCCGCAGGGCCTACGCATTTATTCAAATCAGCATTTTAAATTCACTGGACTTCTCTGAGTGGCAATGAGTTTGTTTTATAATTACAGACTGACGATGAATTAGTGGAACATTAGGATATACTCTATACTGCAGTAGATTCAGTTGAAAGAAAGAATGTATTTAACCAGTCGTCGAACAATATAATAAAACTACCGCCAGCCGCAACGCACAGCCGCGTTGATCCTCGATAGTCAGTTTACCGTCGAATTCTGATGATGATCACTAGAAGGCCGAAACGCGCCAGTGCGTTACGGCTGGCGGTAGTTTTGTTATGTTGTTCGACGACTGGCTAAATACAATGGGATTGGTGTTTACTTCAAGCTTGTAAACTTGTTTTAAATAATTGTTGGAAAACTATTTGATTTCACATAATATAACAAAAATTAAATTTCTATTTCTCCAAAGTTATTATTATTTGATTATAAATTTACATAAATATGTAAAAAATGAATAATTTTGGAATATTTATGCCCTACGTGATGATTATTTATTATTTTGAGTTTATTTACTTTGCGTACAAATATTTTTCTAGCAATCACCCAAAATTCTTTTCATATTTAGATCCACATCCTGGTAAACATTTTCATATCCCGAACTTTTTATTACAAGAACACACACATTTCAAAACCACCAACATACATTGCGTTTAAAAGGGAATTCGTGTGTAAATTATTTACGTTCAGATTAATGTCTATTATTGCCAATTTCAATTGATCAACGTATATTTATTACAAAATAATGTGCATAGACACACAATTAATATAGCATTCTTACTTAAATTTTAGACATGAAATTCTGCATCGTGTTCATCACAGGTATGGCTTACATAATTGATTAATGATTTAGCAGAGTACGTAACCGTTAATCCTTAACATGAATTTGAAATATAGGTTACAAGCAAATGAGTGAGATTAACTCTTGACTCTGTGCTCATTTTCAGTAGGATTAAACTGAGCTTTTCTCTGTAAGACAGGTATCAGTTAGACAATGCAAAGCAGGCAAATTATTGTCTAAATAGAACCAGCCTTAATAGTTTAATTTACGCATAATTATTTGTAAAAGTTCAGTATGCAAACATAATTAATAAGTTATGTCGTTCAATGTTAAAACGAAAGTTTAACAATAATGCACGTCTACTTTTATTTTACCTCGTATTCAGAAAATGAGTAAATGTGAATGATTTGAAACTGGAGAAGATACAAACCGTGTAAAAAATAGGGAGTATTGAAATCAAGTTTATCATTTTCTAATTTCTTAAGGGTCGAAGAAAAGGAAAAAAAAATATTTTTCTTGAAATTAAATATCATAATTTTGATAAAAATATAAACAAATTTGGACGAAAAAAAGTACAAATGTTAAAGATATTTTCCAACAGAATTTAAAGATTTTTCATTCTGGGCCTTTCCAGTTAACTATTTAGTCGCAAAATAAAATATAAAAATTCATTTTACTGGTGTAATAAAACCGATCCGCCAGTCATTCACGCATCAGCTATGTAATTAATATATCTCAATCTATTGTGCTCTGATGGAATTTGTGGAAAAGATTTCATATTGTAGTCACGCTTACCAAACTTTGGAGTTCACGAGATGCTTTTTCATGCAATCACAATGATGTAATCAAACGGAGAAGAAGAAAGGAATAAAAGTATTGCTAATAAACGTTATAAAAAACGAGGAAATAAAAATTTAATTATTACAAACTGGAACATCTTTAGTTCAGCATCAACTTGGTTTCGGGATATATAAAGCCGTAGTAGCGAAAACGAAAACGACGACAAACAGAACAATAAATTTATCACTCAAAAGCCTAACAATGGATTCAGACAAAGTTCTGAACAACTCAAACTCCACGGATATTCAGGTACCCTTAATTTTCAATTTTGCGGTTATTAAGCACTTTCTTTGAAGCATTCCTATCCGTCGTTGAACAGAAAATAAGAAAAATGTAAACTATATTTATTTACACCTCAACCTATCAATTTTATCAGAATAGGTAGCTTGTGTTGTTCTACATGAGTTCAACAAAGAAAACCTTAAAGCAAATATAGTGAGTGCACATAAAAATTTATCGGAAATCAGCCATACAAAAAATACGAAATGATTTTCTAAAATTAAAAAGTATATTTCAAATGCGGAAGAAAAAACGTATTAATAGCAATATGGATATGAAGCTCTTTTTATAAAACAACATGCACCCGGCTTAAACGCTAAAAAGTTTCATCAGCATGATATTTTAATCCAATCGAAAACCCAACAAAAATTTACTGTCATCTAGACAAGACTGAACACAAACTCGACAAGACTCAACCAACATTCGATCAAATTGGCAAAAAACTGAAGAAGAAAAACACCTGAATATGCGGTATCACAACCATTTTCATCATTGGCAGAAATTTCAAAATATATTAATGTACAACAATGCAATCCGCACAAAAGTTCGGAATAAAATTGAGGAACATAGTAAAAGGAAAGACAAAACTTGAAAAAAAACACTCGTATACGCAAAAGAAAACAATTAGAACATTCGTTAAACTCTTAATCTATCAATACAAGAATGCCAAGACCTCAGACACTAATTTTTGATTCAACGAGGAAGACTACTACACGAAAACAGATACACACAGACGCTCAAGCATGCACACTTGATAATCAACCAAAAAAAATAGTCGTACCGAGTCAGACTAGTTGCCAACAACTTAAACAAATTAAAACCTAGGTTGTATATAAATGAAAGATTATAAATTGATGTTTAATAGTCTCGAAATAAATAGCCATTATCAACATTGTCATTATATTTTACTTCCCAAAAGGAATATATCGTGTAATATTCGAAGGAAATCGATATAGCAAATAAATATGTCCAGAAAATGAGAAATACTTGATATTGTTTTAGGCGACGTACATCCAAAGAGTACTGATTGGAGCGCTGCAAGAAAAAATAAAATCTGTGAAAAGTCGAACTTCAAATTAGATCGGAAGCAGAAGATTATTTGCCTACCAAAATAGCAAAATTCAACATGCTCCTTGAAAGAATAAAGAAGCATTCCATGGAAACCACGGCCGATACTGATACTTGAGAAAATCTGTATGCAATCCAGTTGGCCATGCTGGAGGAGAAAACAATAAGATCAAGGCCGTCGACACTTCAATGTCCCAATATTGGGGTTGAAGTGAATACAAGAGAGTCCTCGCAGAGGTGCACGAGTTGAGATGATGCAAAGTCAAGACAATAATGGAACTCGTAATCGAGCCGCAGAAATGGACACGAAATAATAATTTATTGCAATTCGTTTAACTAAAGGGACGCATTTTTTAACGATAAACTGCTATTTGTAAATGACTAAGAATAAAGCGTTTCTTGTGTAGCAAAATTGTCATCTTGTGATAATTAAGTAAGAGAATAATCAAACAAGGTTACAAACTTATTATCAGTGTGTGAGAAAATAAAGTATAGGCTGGATCAAAATGATTATCGTGAACTATGAGGGGATTCGCATAATGAACAAACTAAAATTGGTGAACAGAACAATAGCGATCAAGGCCAGATGCCAACATTTTGTACTCTGGCAGAACTTACATGAGAACCATCCAGTTAATTCCGCCATTTATCTGAACGCTACCTTATGATTCACTCGTCGATGTAAAAAGTCCACCGACGTGGTTCAAAAAATGTAAAACCTCTGTGTTAGCGCAATCATTTTTCTTCGAAGCAACAATGGTACGCGTGGATATTAAAAAAATTGGTGATCGTCCATTACCAGTCCAATTATAACTGCCAGTAGACCTGCAATTACCGGATGAGATGCCTCTGGTGTTCCGAAGTAAATGATAGTTTGCGCGGTTTGCAACAGCATGATTTCATTAAAATTTTGCTGCTGTATCACAACAGATATGACGCTCTATCGAACATGCACGGAGGTCTGCAGACGAGACTCGTAGTAGCGGTACATGTACCTCGAGAAATCTTCTTATTCACACTGTTAAATTTTGGTTTGAAGAACGCACTGAAATTGTTCCAAAGAATAATGTACAATTTCTTGTTATTATATGCGCTACTACTGAATATTAATTATGTATTTGGCTGCAGAAGATGTTGTGCAAAGCCGTAGAATAGCGATTCAATTTTAATCCAGAAAAAGTTTAGATAGGACGGCAAATGCCTTTTCTGGGATTTACGCCTTCAAATTTGAACACACAGCTTAGCAAGAATTATTCGGTGTCCACTACTATAAAATATTGTCCCGTTTCATAGAAATGGTGAATTTCTTTATACAATAGCTCGCAGAAATGGCGATTACTCAACAACCACTGTTTAATTTAACTAGAGCCATGATAAATTTACATGGCACGGATGCGGCATAAAAAGGGCTTATTTTATGTAAAGTCTAATTGATATAGATCACGTTGTTACTTTCCCGATAGATCGAATGCGAATTGTAACACACACGTCAGGTATTGACCTAGTAGCAATGTCACAAGTGGAAGGTCATCCGGGGAAATATACTAGTTGCACAATCAGCAAGGGGGAGCAAAACTGTACCGTCAATGAAACGGAATTAGTAGCCTTATAATAAGCACCCCGAAAGATTAGGTATTTTATCTAGGCTGGACACGTAAACGCCTTTACCGATCGCAAACCACCTGTGCAAAGGCGATCACCGTGCATTGAAAAGAAACGAGTACAACGAGCTAATGGAGAGGCTCGAGGAATACGATGTAAGAATTCACGATCGAGCCAGTATCGTGAATGCGGCAGCCGATGTGCTCAGCGGAATTTCTGCTGTACTAGTATCGACACTTATCAATATCTTCGCACACAACAGCGCAACAATGCTACATGCCAAGGAAGATGTAGCAGTAGAAGTTGGCAAATCGGTGTCCTTATCACATTAGGCGTTGATTCAGCTTCAGTGGCTACTGGTGCGAAAATAAAGCAAACATGTAAGAGCTTGTGCCAGAGTATATAAAAGCAGAATTAATGATGAGACATTGGGGTATCCCGGAGCCAAACGTCACATTATGTCCACTGAGATTCGTTGCTATTGTCAGCATTGCGCAACATGTCACTGTTTTGAGGCAAAATATATAAAAGTCCCCCAGTATTGCTTTCAATACCTCTGCAAAAAACAAAATTTCGCATCGACTTGGTGGATCCATTGGCGTTGCCTTGGACAACAATGGAACCAGTAGTCGGACTGCAGAAGTGAATACAAAATATAAAATGATTTGTAATGTGTTTTTCTAAAGTTACGTGGTTTGAGTGAACAAACTCCTATAAGTAATTGATTAAAAATGAAAAGTTCGATTAGAGTACATAGTAGGAATATTATCAGCACCGATAACAAACTTAACTACAACATGATGAATGATTACGTAGAGGCAGGAGAATTCGCATAAACGATCGAGTGATTATGGATTAAAAAAAACACGTATGTTGTCAGTATAAGCAAAGCAACACAGTCTATCTAGTATTCAAGGATTAATGTTTTGTTATGAAATCGTGAAATGCGTTCGGGAATCATTTGCGGACGCTGCCTGGACATGGACACATTCGCTTCGGAGACAAGTTCACTATATTTTGCGAAATTCTCGCCGCACACTGCACAAACTTTGAAGTCATATACGATGTTTTCCGTTGGTTTGTCGTTCCTGCATGTGAAATCTACTTGGAATCGCTTAAGAAGTGTTTACTTGCTATCTGCAATCTGTTATTATACAAATGTGCAACGATGCGAGCCCGATCCGCGTAAAATTCTGGACAGTATTCAGTGTGTTCCCAAACCAGCCATGCTGTAAATAATTATATTGAGTATAAATAAATTTTCTTCCATTACCTAAGAACTTCAATAAAACTTTAACAAAACTATTGATAACTTATACCGAGTCTGTAAAGGATACCCACACTATGGATATTGTGTCTGTACCCGATGCAAACCTTATAGTACCGAAAATGTGGATGGTACTAACAATATGGTGGCCGAGTCGGTACATGGTACCAACATGATTGAATTCAATGTATGCTCTAGTTCACTGAAATTAAGAATTACAACCATTTCTGAATACATGTAACACCAGTAAATTCATATACTCTGGCATTAATCGCAATACTCACAATAGCAGATTTAAGCAAATGTGGTCAAATTTGCTATTTTAAGCATTATATTGTTTGTGTGATTAGATGGGAAATTTCATATCGAAACGTCGCCAGTCAACGAAGATTAGATCGTAAGTCATTTCCAGCGGTTGGCATCAACGATGTCAAAACCTTCGGAAGACAGGAACGAATCCGCACCCAGCCAAAAAGAAGGCAAAACAGATGCGTATTTGGAAATGGGAGCCAATCGGATCTTTGCGAAACGGATAGAGCAAAGCGACAACCCGTCAGCGCATATCGCACAGATTCAACATATGAAGCTCAAACCTAGAACTCATTATCCTTTTTGTTTATCCTTTAACGATAATAATCGATTTGTTTAGTTATTAAAAATTCCTAAATAAATAAAATATTAGTATTAGTGTAATATCGGTGTAAACGATCTACGTAATTGCATTTCTTTTTGTGTTACATTAAAGCCTTTTAATTAGGTGTAATTGGTCCGAAAAAAACCTTTGTTCTTTCATTTTGAAATCCATCTATACTCAGCTTGTAATTTATGTTTTTGTTTAGTTAATCTTATGCAAGATCTACCAAAAAGTATTCAAATATAAATATGCTTGCATTTATTCAAGTAGAATGTTTTTGTTCCCTGTGAATAATTAATGGCAATCTCATGTACAGTCGGATTTTCAACAATGATACTTAAAATTCAAAAGTCACAATTATTTTTCAGGTTTTTTCTATCAAATATAATATAAATCTTAGTTTGAAAGCAAATTGTGGTCTGCTTAATGCCAACTTTATTGCGTAATTTTGTTTATCCATGTGCATACGAGATATTATATTCGAGTTGTGTTCTGCATGTAAAATTACCTTTTTATCCGTAGCGTATATATCTGTTCTATAATAAATGCGTGCTTCAATACCTGGTTTATTTCAAAATTTAAATCGTAAGTAAAAGTATTTAATTAGTGCAAGTGGAATATACTAAAATCAGAGCAAAATGTTGTGGTGCGTTCCTACAACGCCAACTTCGCGACTTCATGAGGTTTTCGTCACAATAATCCTTAATCCAACTTTTCCATTCAGCTTTCCCTTTATTCTGGCATTTTTTTCTTTAACATTCATGCGTAGTAACTATATACTAACCGATAAATTTTTTTAAATCAGTTGCTCCAAAGTAAAGACAAACAGAAGTTGAGCAACAATTTTTTTTTGAGAAAATAGTGTAAATATCCATAAATAGTCATTAGTTAAATCGATTGTAATATCATCCATAGTGAAGACATTGAGGAATTGATATCGAAGGTTGAATGTCTAGTGGTATATTTTTTAACTGCACATTATGTCTTTGTTATAAGTCAATTATTAATAATTTTTATAATGCGTAACATTTCACGGATGAAAGTAATGCTGGAGGCAACGGCCAAGCGACAGAAAAGAACAATACATAAAGTATTTTTGCCAGGACTTCTTATTAGAGCGCGCTTTATGTGAATAAAACACAACTCATTTGTACATAAATAATACATATTTTCACAAGTTGTAATATTGGTTTTGAATCTTCTGCCGAATAGCTATTATGAAGGTTATTTGTCAATAATAGTATTATCATAAATGAAATCGGTCCACAGACTAATAGATAGTAGTGCTACAGGAAGTTCAATTCAATTAACAATTTACTTTAGTTGCATTTGGTTCCAAAAACGCTCCCAATGAAAATGGACTTCTTGGTGTTAGATTCAGCCCGACCAGACATGTACGTAGACGATGCAAATATTTCTGGCACTACATAAATGCCGCAGTAGGCGCACTGAGCATAATTAATGCTGTTCATGTATAGCCAATTATCAAATTTTTCCAATGAAAAATGCAACGACGCCACACGATAAGATATAGTCGGTTATCTACAAAATGACAAACATGTAGTGATTCTTTAAATCAAGTTTGCGAGCATGAAGTAAACACCAATCCCATTGTATTTAACCAGTCGTCGAACAACATAATAAGACTACCGCCAGCCGCAACGCACTGACGCCTTTCGACCTTCCATGATCATCATCAGAGTACGATGGCAAACCCCAGACTATCGATCATCAAACCGCGATGAATATATACGCAAATCAAATTTAAGATATGCGGCTCTCACTTCTAACAGTCTCGCATACATTGAACTTGACTGGAAATGGCGGCTGGCGGTAGTTTAGTTATGTTGTTCGACGACTGGTTAAATACAATGGGATTGGTGTTTACTTCAAGCTCGCAAACTTGATTTAAAGAGTTGTTACCACCACCCGCGCAAAGAATTATTGTTAAATTGTATTTCCTATATATGTAGTGATTCGCCAATGCATAATAGGCTGATGGTATTTGAAGTAGCGCAAACGGAACAACAATTTGTTTAAGGCACCATTCGACAAGAAGTTACCGATGTTGGCAACAAATATTGAGGCATATAGACGCCGAGAGCTTCATCGAAGCATTGTAGTTGCAGTTGTAGTAACTAGGCAGAGATAAAGATATTCGCAGTTACGTCAAAATTGCATCACGTACCCGTGTTACGGACTGTTAAAAAGTGAAAAAGTCAACCTTAAGAAATAGAAAAACATTACTTTATGACTATCGATCTGGTAAGTCCACAGCCTGTGGCTTATGGTGGAGATAATGCAAATAACAACGGAGCAAATTATAAAATGCTCGATAGAATGCGGGCTCAAACGATTTTGGTGATCAGGTGTAGTGTTATTAGATTCTTGATTCTTTGCAAGACAAATTACATTAAACCTATTTCTGCTATTTACAATACTAATAAAAACACGATCTATTGATGGCTGATATGTCTGCCAAGCGGCAACCCACCAGCAAAACTTTAATATTACTGCACAAAAGCTATGGTAGATCATATGTAATGAGCAACGCCAAGGCAATGTATGACAGTCTACCTGCACATGCTTACATGCCAGAAAATATGTCATTTTGGCTAAGATGGAACCGACGGCACTAAAAATTTTATTAAATGATGTACCAATTCGAGTGGAGATTTTGACCGCGAGGAACAAGATCGTGTTCATCAACACGGACGAGGTTTTTTTGGAAAGGCCATCTCCTCTTGAGATTACACGTAAATGGCGCTTTTTATGGCTGATGATAACGCAAAGCCAGTAAAAATCGTAAGCTATTATCTAAATAGAATTATAGATTCCGATGCAATTTTCACAGGTCTACGCCCTGTCCGTAAAGATTTTCAGCATTGTACTTGAATAATTATCAATGAAGACGAAAGCATCCTACTAGATAAATTGCCTTTTATACATTTTAAACGCTTAGTTTATACTGCCAAGAGTACATATATAGGATTGGTGTTTATATCCGATTAAAAATTTTGATTTACGTAAAAAATATATTTAAGTTTTTGGTCCAAATTTTGATGCACAATATTTGCAAATAATCAAAATACCATGTCTAATGGCTATCCCAGACAATTAATTGAATCAATTATTAAAAGGGTAATTAAACAGAAACAGGCGTATTACGGGCCAGAAAAGAAAACGGTTTACCTAAACATCCCATTTAAGGGGGATGTAGTTTCCCGAATGGCACAGAAGGAAGTTGAAGCGACATTAACACGCACATTTAATGCAGCTAAACTACGAGTGTTATTTAGGGTAACACACTTTCCTTTACCAGCAATCAAAGAGAAACAGCTGTTAATATCGATATCAAATATTATTTACCAATACACATGCGGTTAATTTATTGAATTAGAGAACATTGTAACTTAAACGCCCGTTTTAAATCAAATGGGGATTACTCATCTGTAATTGCGCAACACATCTTCGAAATATCACACGTGCGTTCTCTAGACGTAGCATTCAAAGTAATTACTAAATGCGAAAAAAAGGGAGCTAGCAACATACGAAGCCTTTTGGATAAACAAATTGCAGCCGGTTATATTTAAGCAGAAACAGCAAGTTCAGGCATTGAGATTGAACTCGATGTGACGCATGCAATTTATTGATTTCCGTTTTTTCACACTCTCTCTATGTTCACATATTTCGATCTTGTTTTGCTTTCCAATTTATATATAAAGATATGTTTATTAGTAGAAATTTGAGGAAGTTATGCAAAAGAAATATTTCCTTTATCTGATAAAATTTCTTTTTGTTACTTTGAACATAGGAAATTTTTAATGAATTTTTATGAAAGGGTCGCATTTTACAGAATATATATATATATATATATATATATATATATATATATATATATGCTATATATATACCATGTTATATATTTAGTGTTTGCAAAACCTAAAGCAAATTAGTTCACATATGAACAGAAGGATAAACCCAAGCCAGGAATTATCGCATGTGCACATTCTTTTCGTGCTTACCGGCGACTCATAAGTAGAAGCCCTTATTATGCCCCATAACCACTAAGGACTTTCTTGAGGAACGTGGGAAAGTAGAACGGTACGATATTTAAATCTTATGTACTGGACCTAAATTCATATAAAGTCTTTGACAATGAGACATCAAACACAACTCGCCATATAAAATATATATACCGAGTCTGTAAAGGGCACCAACAATTTGATTACACCTTCGATCATGCTGAATTTGGTTTATCTTTTTGGTCATATTAGAACTAATTTATTATTAGGTGCGCCACAAATAGTACACCTTTGATAATATTTTTTATTGTTTTTAAATTTAATAATTAATAATTTAAAAAGAAGGTCTTATTAATTTTCAAAACTACTAAGCTCTTTCGAGTGATATATTAGAACAGAAATAGAAAAAAACTTGATCCTTACACATTAAAATGGGTTCAGAATTTTTCAAATTATGAACTAATTATTAAAATAAAATATAGTTCACTATATTCAAATGATAAATAGGTTCCCGCCAATTAAAATGTCGTTTCATGATATTATATGACACGAATGTATTAGGTAAGTTTAATATTCGCTTTAATTCAAAACCTTTTTCATTGGAGGATGATTGCGAATCAAGAAAAATTTTAATCACTTACATTCAACATAACCACTTAATGGATACAACCTGAACTGGAGAAAATAGACTTAAACGATTGGAAAGTATTTATTTCACACAAAGTTCCCGTTTAAATAATTATAGTGGCTATTCCTTTTGAATATATATATATATATATATATATATATATATATATATATATAAGGGGAAAAGAACAATTATATATATATATATATTAAATCTTCATAGGGGAATAAAAATAACTAACCCTTTTTGATTTCATGATAGTAAAATAAATTTAACGCTCTTTTAAATATGAGAAAAAAGCACCGTAATCCAAGCAGTAACAATTATTGTTAAATATTATTTCCACCAGTTTCTACAGCCATAATTCTGGATTCTTTAGAGACACCTTTTCTCCTCCAAACAGAGCTGAACTATAGTCGTAACGAATCCCAACTTATCTATACATGTCTTGCTATCATGCAAAGTAGATTGCTTATTTTTTCGGAATGATATTGTATCATCGCATTCAGCTCTATAGAACCTAATTTCACAATGCAAATTTAACGTTAAAGTTTTATACAACCAAGTCCTTTACAGATAAATTGACGCACAGGTATGGGTATTTCTCTTGTACCAGCATTAACAAACATTTGTAAACATCATTTATCAAATAATTGGATTAAAATCATTTATCAATGGAGCCCAAATATACGCACGCTACGTTGACGATGCCTTCATGAATGATGGAAAGAATGAAGGTACAAATGCGCTGCTACATCATATAAACAAGGTCAAACAAGCAATTCGGTTTACATTATAAATGTAAAATTTGGATATATATCATGGCTAAATGTAGGAAGGACGATGAATGGAGAAGATAACATGTCAATGCTGGCCGTGTATCATTTATTCTATTAATGTAACAAGAGCTTAAAAAAACATCATAATTCATTTGTGTGCACGAACAGGCAGGATTTGTTCTCCTGAGAACATTGAATTTGTGCTAAAGGTTGATAAATAGTGGCTATCCTGATTGGTTTATCGAATATAGTTTGAGGCAAATTCATAAAACTGAGCACAATCTGGTGGAAAGCAAAATACCTAAAAAAATAACGTTACATGTTCAATTTAAAGGTGATCTTCCAGTTGAGATTTACAAAAGAAAATTCATTCAAACGTCTAAAGCTCAGTTTGCGCCGATAATTGTGAAAGTTGTGTTCAACAAAACAGAGCTCATGCGAATTAATTGTGACACCCGCAACATTATCTGTATGTGAAATTTAATGTACCTGCAACTCAAAGTACATAGGAAGATCAAAAATTTGGCTCGAAACAAGTATAAATCTGAAACTTTCTCAAAAATTATTTAAACGTGTTGCAGCTCCTGCACAAAAATCAGCAATTGACGAACATATACTACTCATAGTTTCACGTAGTTCACGCAGTAATAAAATTTTAGGTTCCATGCATGGCAAAATCAGAAAAATAGATTCCGGATTTGAGAGATTATTACGTAGCTTTACGAAATAGAAGCTGTATACATTGCGTAATTTCATCTCAGGCATAGCTAAGATTGGTTTGGCTACGACAAATGTACAGTTATGAATAGATGGATGGGCTAGTTTTTCACTAACCAATCGAGAACAAAGGGTGTAGATACTGGTAGAAATAATATTTATTTATAAGTTTTATTCCATAGATTACGGTTGTATTGGTTTATTTTTTAAAAGGGTGAACTAAGTTACTATCGCAAACACGTATTACATTGTATTTGAATTAATATAACAACATAGATTCTCTGGTTAACTTTTCTTTCATGTGAAAACTTTTCGAAATCTCGTAATATCTGTATATCTAACTAACCACACACGATTTCTCATTATTTAATATGCCAGTCAATATTCCATTATGTCGCGAAAGCTGGAAACATTTAATGCTCGTGACTGCATAAAATTGTGCAGCTGACATTTCCAGTCAAGTTCAATGTATAAAAGACTGCTAGGCCGCCAACGTCCGGTCAAAAAACTCATTTCTTAGCAAATCTCTACGTCGTATATCCCAGCGTTGTCTGATAGTTAATTTAGCCAGAACTTCCCCACTAGATACAGTTACGTATTTAAGTGTACGTACGCTTGCTGACAGTGACGATCTTCTAATTTTTCTTCAGGTAGAGCAAGAATTCATTGGAATCCGATTATCTATGAGCACTGAAGTTCGTCAACAGTTTTCTAAGATGACGCATAATAAAATATTAAAACGACTACATAACATCATGTGCAACTTAGGGCCAATCAGCTTTTGCCAGATCTCGACCTGTTGACAAGAAAAGGCTAATGTATGCCAATGTGGAGGATGTTGAATCCTCCGCCTTATATAAAATGACCTTGAATGATAAATTTAAACCACCATAGCTGATTGTAACAACTTTATTTAAAAAGAATTTTTTCTTTTTATTTTCCAGAACATTCTTTGTTTAAATACTTGATTTTTAAAATTGTGCGCTATTTTCAGTTTTTGAGTATCTCGCTTCCTGTCTGGTTCTAAAATTTTGGTCTGCTGCATTTTAACATTTATTTCCATTATAAACGATTACAACAATTTTCAATATAATCTTCCAATAATTGCCTTGTGTTCTGATATAATATAGCACTGAGGGGGAGCCTTGGAACAGTTATAATTGCTTTATTTGTGGGTCACGTACACATCAAAACAGATTATTGCTGGGACTAGCTTTCCGACTCTCACCTTCCTTTTGCCATAAGTAAGTGTCAATTTAATTATTATAACATTTGATCATGGATACCGATATTAAGTATGAGGACACATGCATGTTAGTGCAGGACATAGCGGACTTGAATTTAAATGACACAAGCAATAATATAAGCATGTCAGACTCTACTGTGAATTTTAGGACTTCCTAGCGATCTGGCATCTATGGGGCTTACAGACACGAATAGGTTAGGGGCCTCAACACCAAGACCATTTTAGATAAGATTTTGCATGTTGTATTATTCATCCTATTTCATGTCCACGGGAATCACAAACCCACATGCAAAAAAACATGATCTTGATAATTTGAGATTAGGCGTTGATTATTTACCTATCAACATAGTTACATTTCCGGATCATTTGCCGATAAATAATGCCACAATTGCCATTGATGAAATTGCTCAATGTTTAACACTGCCCTACCTCTAATCAGCATACCATCAAATATCACTCAACGAGGAGACAATGGCGAAAACATCCGGCAACACCTCTTTTGGGTTATTTTAATATATGCGTATGCCCTATGGTCTGTGCAATGTATAACAGAAATTTCAGAGGTTTGTGAATGAGGTAATAATGATACTTCCACGAACCCATTCTTATGTTGATGACGTAATCATAGTCTCCGATGATTTTGAGCATAATTCATAAGACATTATAGAGCCACTTTCGTGTATCGATCAGTTTGGTCTCATGTTAAACATGGAACTTTATGTATGAGTAGAGAAAAAAATGAAAATAATAGGTTACTTAATCAAAAAAAAGCGTAATAAATACCCTAGAGGCGAAAGCCGAGGCTATCAGAAATTTTCCCGCACCGACAACCAAAAAGAGAACTTAGTCGTTTTCTTGGGATGTGCATCTACTAGATGCCCTTTATTTCCATGATAATGCAGACGTGGACACGGCTGACAGGATATCTCTAAGAGCTGCTGTCGGTCAAGTTCAACTGGCATTTACATTGGGACGCGACCAACCAGCTATTGTTTAAAAAAATAAATGATCTGCTTGCGCAATATACGCCACACAGCATGTTATTTAGTCGAATTCACTGTTGAAACTGTCCGCCCACGCATCTGATGTTACGCTGAGCTGTAAAATATAAAAAGAAGTTTCGAGTGAAATTTACACCATTACATTTTATTCCAGAAAGCTGAAAACCACAGAAAGGAAAGAGAAGTGTAAAGTATGCACGACTCCTGTCTCAACTTTCAACGATACATTTATTTCATTATTGATTTTTATATTAGAGTGTACATTTAGTGATATTTTTTAAATTTAAGTTTACGATATCTCATTTGCTTTTTCAACAGTAATAGTGAAAAAGTATTGCCTGTTTCGCCTTAGAGCCAAAAACAAATTTTTTTTCGTACATGTTAACTAGCAATGAAACTACAGTTGAACTCATGGTTAATCAACGAAATTATTATTTCACCCAGACATTTCTGGAAGGAAATATTGTCTTAGATCAATATATAAGAAAAGTTTAATTGCAATTAGTAACTCCGATTGTTCGCAAGGTGCAAATAGAGCTACGTTCGATTCGTCGTTGTACAATTTTAATGGTATATTTGGCTGAATGTGTATTGTTATATGGAGTGTATTACGGATGCAGTCCTTTCACACGTTCCAAAACTATTCGATCGGTTGCATCCTAATGCAGAGGCGATTTGAAATTCGCCGAGTTTGGTCCTTGGAAATGACTTGCAGGATGTGATTTAGGCTTCGCCATCACCGCGATAAGTGTGGCAATAGCCACCTTCAAGACAAAGAATGAACAAAGGATCTTATCTAGGGCAGACATTATTTCAAAGGAAATTCCTCGCAGATGCGTCCGCATAAGGATGAAGCAGTCAGCCCAATGAGAAAAGCAGACTTAGAGCTGAAGTGAACATAAATTAATTAATGTGTAAATTTGTTTTATTAAATCGATGCTCGTTGTGCGAGAAAAATTCTATATATAATTGAGTAAAAATAAAGCATTTGTCGTACATTTAAAATGGCTTCTGATGGGTTAGAAACGTTGATTCAGGCATTGACTTCTCAAATGAATAATTTAACTGCAGAATTAGGCACAATTAAGTCTCGTCTGGACGATACACTGATAATAAACACAGACGATATCCGGGTTCATGGCCCATCCAATATAAGTGGACACACCAATAAGGAAGCAATAACAACTACGCATATGAAGAAAATGACGCAGCTCTTAAGTGGTTGTCGATTTTAGAAAGTTTTGACTTTCATCAATTGTTCCACTCGAGTAGTTATTACGCCGTGTTTGATAAAGTCTCCAAGGATCATTAGTTGCACTTTTCCATTTTTGTTGAGAAGGGAATCAAACTGGTCAAGACGACGGGACGTCTCGTTAATGTCTTTTAAATGTTGTTCTAATCACCATATGCTATCATTATATTTACGAAGTAATAATGGATGCAAAGGAGTTTGTTTAAAACCGTATTCATGAAACTCTGAAATGCCCGTAAGGCGTTGTACAGACCAAAGTGTATTCAAAGATATCCAAGTAAGTCAACAGTTGTAACGACGGTTGTGTTACCTATCCTTTCTTCATTTCGCAGTGTCCGTTGACATGATGATTTATGATGAAGCACTTTTGACCATTCATGTTTGGCAACTTCATTTATAATACCTTTCAGGTTGTCTATCGGATTCGATCGGAAATTGTGACTCTGCAAGGTGCACGGTGATCGCCACATAGTCTTCAATCAACCATCAAAGTGGTGCTTGCCTACATGTGTAGAAGGTGACGCCCATGGACTCAAATTAGGATGTTTGATACCGTCCTAAATCAACTGATCAATGATGGCCTTGGCTGTTAGTAAATATTTATGGTCTAATTGTCGATCTCTTGCGAAGACTGATGGGTCTTTAGCCTCTATTTTATGCCGCGTTTTGGTCAAGTTTCACGAATGGGATGTGATATTTAACCGTTCGGTTTTTTTCCAAAAATTTTGTTAATTTTGCATACTCGTGCATAATCTTGCTACGCTTAACTTGAAGCTGTCGGAGAGATTCACGGTGAGTGCCGTTCTGTTAATTTTGCATACATCTTTTTGCAGCATCCAACAAGATACGATAATTTGTACACATCGTTTCAAAACTGCCCGCCGACGGACGCTACATTAACGGTGAGCGACTGTATCTGAATATGTCGATGATATTACACGGACAGGGCCAGGTGTAATAGGAGCCACAAGGACAGTGTGGTGACAAGTGGAAGAAATTTCAAATTTCAGGAATAACATTGCTTAATTACATTAAGGAGAAAGGACAGGAAATAATGCGGCCGAAATATCGCATTATTGCATGCGATGTCTAAATATATATGATAAAGGTAGTAGGACCTTGAAACATTTTCCAAAAACGTTCTTCCATACTAACGTCATAAATGCGCCAGGGAGCTTTAATCACGTCGTTTTATCTGTGCTTGTTGTTCTGTCAATTGGGCATCTAGCATTGTGAATCAGTTTTGATAATTTAATCTAATCTAATCATGTTTGATTGTTGGTTTGCAAAAATTTTCCGGGCCTGACCTGCGACTGATTATGGTCATTCAAGTATTGTCAAGAAACTCGTGGAATTAAGCGGCGCTGGATCACTGGAAGGCCGCTCAACTTGATTTCACGACTAAATCATGCTTCACTGCCCGTCGCTGTAATCCCTAACTGTTGTGCTAATAGCTACAGCTGCGTGAATGGCGTACACAAAATCAATTCACCCGTATTTGGCATAATATAATAATAAGCTCATTCACGCTGTCCTGATTCTCACAAAACTTTAATTACTCAAAATTCACACGAAGGCTAAATATAATAAATTTATGACTTAGTACAGTGGAAAATAACACTAGAAATATTTATTTTTAAGAAAAACTCTAAAATCGTAAATGTAAAATGTATGATTAAATATTAAAGTTTCTCATTTAAACTACAGTAATTTAGATCTAATCCTACGATAACTCTAATATAGGAAATTACACACAAAATAATAATAAGGTTGCACCACTAAGCAGCTGAAATAAGTCGTTAAAATTACACTTGCCTTAATTTTTCTGTAATTACCAACAATTTTCTAATTGCCTAATCCTTGAGCAGCAGAGAATTTAATTATTTAAAACAAAAGTACAGGTTAAATATCCATTTAAATACTGCTAAAAATGTATCAACTCAATATAAATTAAATTTAAATTTTAACTTTGTAAATAAATAATTAATATGCGTATCTGAAATAGTGGTTCTACATCAGCGTCATTAAGTTTTAATGACGAAAAATTGATTAACCGGACAGAAATTTATTCCTTGAATTGAATCATGAAAATTCCATATCAGGTGCCAGTTTGTGGCTGGCCCTATTAGCATGTAACTTGACAAAATATAGATTTTGAGTTCACGATTATTGCCGGAAAATAATTGTTTAATGTTACAACCTCCACAGTTTCAATCAACAAGAAATATTTTTAAACATCAAATAATACACCAAAGTGTGGCACTCAAATAATTATCGTTTAGCTGGTCTCGACAAAGAAAATTTTATTAAAATAAAATAGGTCAACAAAACCGTTTATACTTCCATTAAATGACAGCCGAGTTTGGAAAGGTCACTTTGAAAATTTTGTGCAACAATTGTACAATCTCATAATACACTTGCGAGTGTGTTAATGACGAAATCAAGCAAAGAGACTTTTCAAAAAATTTACATGTCTAAACAAAAATGAACACTATATTTGACCTAACACAATGACCACTAATAAGCTTAATCTTCACACTAAAATATACCGATGTAAATAAAGAAATAGCAATGCCCCTAAGGAGTAACCAATCTTATATTATGCTTATCAGAGCGCCATGCTAACCATATATATATATATATATATATATATATATATATATATATATATATATATTCTTTTGAAATGCGAGCTTTAATAAAATTCATTGTACCCTTCTTATGTGCAAAAACAAAAAGAAATTTTATCAGATATAAGAAAATTTTTCTTTCTCATGGTCTTCTCAAATATCTACTCATGAACATATCTTTATATATAAATTGGAAAGCAAAACAAGATAGAAATATGTGAACATAGAGAGAGTGTGAAAAATAGAAACCAATCAAATTGCGTGTGTCACATCCAGTTCAAGCTGAATGCTTGTACGTACTTCTTCTGCTTACATAAATCCGGCTGCAATTTGTTTATCCATAAGGCTTCGTGTGTGGCTAGCTCCCTTTTGTTTCTGCATTTAGTAATTACTTTGAATGCTACGTCTGGAGAACATACCTGCGTTGTTTCGATGATGTGTTGCGCAATAGCAGACGTGTATTCACCATTTGATTTAAAACAGGCGTTCAAGTTGCAATATTCTCTCATTCGAGTAATTAACCGTCTGGTCGATCGGCCTACGTAAGTTGATCGACAACTTAAGCATGTATATTGGTAAATAATATTTGATATCGACATTAACGGCTGTTTCTCTTTGATTGCTAGTAAAGGCAAGTGTGTTACCCTAAATAACACTCGTAGTTTGGCTGCATTAAATGTGCGTGTCAATGCTGCTTCAACTTTCTTTTTTGCCATTCGCGAAACTGCATCCCCCTTAAATGGGATGTTTAGGTAGACGGTTTTCTTCTCTGGCCCATAGTACGTCTGTTTCTAGTTAACTCCCCTTTTAATAATTGATTCAATTAATTGTCTGGGATAGCCATTAGACATTAAATCGTTAATTGCTTTATTACATTCATTTTCTTTAGAATCTTGACTAACCAACCTGTCAATTCTTGAAAAACAACCACGAACTGTTGATAATTTATATTAAAATGGCACAAAACTGCTGTAATGCAAATACTGTGCAGACCATGTTGGTTTATGGTAAATTGTTCTTTTTAATTTACCATTAGTTTCTTTCTTTAATAGTACATCTAGGAAATATATCATCCACGTACCGTATATATTGAGCACATTTACTTATGTCACTCTTTAATGATGTATTTTCTAGGTGCCCTAGAAAAATCTCAGCCAACACTAAGGATAAGGGGCTTCCCATTGCGACACCATCAGTCTGTTTGTAGATGTTTCCATTAAAACGAAATCGTACGTCTTTCGTGCATAATAATATAAGTTTGCGTAGAGTTTGACCTGGCACCGGCGATGGTAATATATCGTGTTCTACCGCTTTTACTATAATGAAAATGATTTCATCAATTGGAAGATTTGTAAACAAAACCGTAACCTCTTTTGTGTGTTTTTGGTAATCCGTACATTACTGGTGTAGATGATCCAACTGGCTTGAGCTTTTGTGCAGTGGCCTCATCAATAAAACCGGCATTTGTCAAAATCTTAATTTCATTTATTACTTTGCGCTCCACCTTGTCTATTTCATCTGATTTATCGTCTAGACGTGTGAATTTTGTATTGTCATTTAACACGTTTTCCATCTTTTGTACGTATTCAGATTTGTCCATTATAACTGCGCTCTTTCCTTTATCAGCGCGTAGTATTTTGATGTCTGCGTTTCTGCTGATATTTCTAAGTGCATTTAGATGCTGCTTTGTCAACGCATGCTGCTCTGCACATTTAGACGATTTCAAGTGTGAAGCCTGATCAACTAATGTAGCTCTGAACCAATTTTTATAATCAATACTGGTAGGCTCCAAGTCAGCTGTTTGTTCAAATAACAATTCAAATGCTGCAATGTTGATTTTGAGTTTGTAAACAAAATTCAAGATATAAATGTTAAAAACAAGATTATGGTATCTTTTGATGTTACGTCTTTGTTTACAAATGTTCCAATTGATGAAACCATTGACATTATAGTCAAAGCGGTAGAATACGATATATTACCATCGCCGGTGCCAGGTCAAACTCTACGCAAACTTATCTTATTATGCACGAAAGACGTACGATTTAGTTTTAATGGAAACATCTACAAACAGACTGATGGTGTCGCAATGGGAAGCCCCTTATCTCCAGTGTTAGCTGAGATTTTTCTAGGGCACCTAGAAAATACATCATTAAAGAGTGACATAAGTAAATGTGCTCAATATATACGGTACGTGGATGATATATTTCTTGTACTTAAAACAGGTCGCAATCACGAACATTGCTTCAAAGTTTCAACAAAGCACATAAGAATATCGGTTTCACGTCAGAGCACGAGAAAGATGACTGTCTGCCTTTTCTAGATGTACTATTAAAGAAAGAAACTAATGGTAAATTAAACAGAACAATTTACCATAAACCAACATGATCTGCACAGTATTTACATTACAGCAGTTTTGTGCCATTTCAATATAAATTATCAACAGTTCGTGGTTGCTTTTCAAGAATTGACAGGTTGGTTAGTCAAGATTCTAAAGAAAATGAATATAATAAAACA
>JAQBSW010006502.1:0-48076 GCA_029291075.1 Eudiplozoon nipponicum | reverse complement strand
TAAAATGTATGTTTACGATCTTATTCGATTATACAGAAATGTAGAGATCTTATTAGTTTGAGAAAGCTGACATTAACTATAATTATTATTGGCTTTCCACTTTCACGAACGCTACTTCATACTCTCGATGGAATTAGATTCATTTCTGCTAATAGAATCACAGTGCATGAAGTCGAATTCTGTATTATCCATTATTATTTTATTTAATATTTCAAATTCATTTTATAACTTATCAATATTTCAGTTTTTTATTTTGACTAATTCACCTTTGTTTTAAAAAAAAAATTTTTAATCAGTTCTATTTATAAAAACTCTGAAGCATCCTTTGCCGGTTTTAAGGCAAATTACATCATGGATCTAAAATTATTTAAGCGTTCTATAATATAATAACTGAGTTTACGCTGTTACATTTTTATGCTACCAATAGTTTTTCGATGTAAACATCAAATTTACTATTTTAACACTTCGGAATAAGTTGTGCTATTTTAAAAACATTCGTTATAATTTTATTTTATGAAAATTCCGCGGATAGAAATGCCAAACATATTTCACGATTAAGCCAATGCAATTGGTTAGCTATACTTTTTATTAACACGAGAATAACAGCACTTTTTTTCTGCTTTGGGCCACATTTATGGCTTTCTTGAAGTTAAGTCGATTCACTGTGTTCACCAAAACTTGTGTGGTCCCTTACGCGAATTCTATTAATGTTCACAAAAGCCGAGTTATAACATTGATTATTTCAATTTAAAGATGTTCATTTGTCGTGCTACCATTAATATCAGCTATTTTACCGATGACTGTGAACCAATATTACCACTTGCCCCATGTTTATTAAGTATGTATAAAAGAAGTGTGTTATCTCTTGCATAAAGCCCATCTCCAAGAAGGAAATATTTAAATACATAAATCCTCATTTAATATTCTTCCCCGAGGCACACATGCTGTCTCCAGCACACTATTTAGCCATTAGCTACTTCAATACTGTCCTACTTATAGTTAGTTCTCTGCTATTTAACTCAGTGACAAAGGGTCATGGACGCGTTCTCTGTTTCAAGATTTGCCACCAAAACATATATTTTCCCTCTTCCGACCAGTGAGAGACGGTATACGCCACCAGGAAAATCAATCGCGTGTAACAGCGTAGGTTCATTTTGGCCTGTTGATGAAAACTGTTTGTGCTTCACGTTCATCATCTCACCAAATACGGACCATCATTGACAGTGCGCTTTGTAATTTGCTTCACCTTATCCGTTGTGACGTAGTACCTGGCCTGTGAAGCAGGTGAGTGTAGGTCATCAGCCATAGCGTTTTTGCTGTAAGCCATACACGGCCTCAATATGCTGACGTAGGTACGCATAAATAACTGTTGTTGTGCAGTGAACTTAGGGCCCGTAGTTCACTTGTTCTCCTGGCAGCAGCATCTGCAATATATAAACCATCGTTGCCGGCGCAAAGCTTGTATCTAGTGACGCGATAATGTGCATGACCCACCTTAAACAATGTAATTTGTCTCGCCGCGAACAAAGGCCTTCAAGACACTAACATCATAGAATACCTTCCATCGCAAGGTGCGTTTGCTTAGCGCTGGCCTCGGTCTGAGAAGGGTATGTTGCATCTGGTGAACGCTTAAAATTAAGATTCCTTGACCACTGAGTAGATTTGCATTACTTAAACTGTGCACCCTGCTCGGTAGCAATTATTTGCAGTGCATGAAATCAAATGAGTCCTCATCTATCCAGGCGCCTTATAGTTTTCTCAATTTTGGTTTGCTTTAAGCGTGCTAACTCTGTCCATGTTATTCGTTTATCAATCATGAAGAGCAAAAATGCCATCATTACACGCGCTGCGCCCAACGCACGTTTAATGTTGATATTGTACTGTGGCATTGAAAACAATAGATGGAGCCATTACACTTTTCTGTGACTTAAAAAGCTGGCTTGTGATGCGGTTTAGATAGTAGCTGCGAATGGCCTTTGCCATGTCCGGCCAAGAAACCGCGACTTCAATGTGACGATGAGGCGCCAAGCGCCGGAATATCTCAGCGTTTCATACCAGAAAACGACTGGTTCGGTTCGTATGGATTCTGGAGCTAATCACTTTATTGATTGCCAATTTAACTGTACTAGTAGCCCATTTTGAACAGCCGAAGTTGTATACGTTGCAAAGAGCAATTTACTGTTTTTTTTGCTGATTGACTATTTCTTGCCAGGAAGCATTGGTTCGCTGTTCTTTGGACATATTTATTGGCTTTAATTGCCAAACAGCTGCCAATTGTTTATAATATTGCTCCTGTGCCTAAATCTCAGGTGTCTGGCAAAATTGACATACGTCCTACTGATAAAATACAAATATTGGAGTAAAGCAATTTCTGCTAACATTGGGCAAACGCTGTTTTGGACTCCTCAGTACACCGAAAAAATATTTTACTACTATTTAATTTTGAGATTGGTTTTTGAGTAAAAGTTCTCTCTGTTAAGTACGGTCTATCGAAATTCATCACGCTAATGAATCGTCGCAATTCTTCTCTACTGGTATATACTGGAGAGTTCTTGATAGTCTGTACGTTTGAACCTAATGAAATGAAGCTATTTGCGAAATTTAACTGGCCGTTTAACCGCACTTGCCAACTCATAATTACCATTTCAGTGTTAAATTTCATCGATATTCTACAGCCGTTTAAAGCATGTGCTGCGCCCAAGCACGCAATAGTTATTTTGAGATAATTCAAATAATTCGTCGTCAACGCACTCTGCAGTACGGGGCAAATCGATCACCAAAAATTTCATTTTTCTTGCGAACACTTTAGGTGCATCATTTAGACCACACGGTACCCGAGTAAATTGATAATTGTATTGATGTAACTGCATGGTCATTTTCATGAGGCGCCTGTGGCAATTGATATACCATCTACTGGGAAGGTTTAAAAAAAGTTGTGTTAACTTATTTCTGCTTACATTGGACTAACGCTGTTTGGGTCTCTTCGCCGTCTTGAAACAGGAATCCAGAAGGAATGCATTTGGCCAAGTACGGCAATAAACTTGCTCATGCTAGTTGCAGGAAATTATCGCACAAGGCTGGGGCACTGGAAATGTACCAGGTTTAGCAATAACGTCTTTTTGACGAATAATATTCGCCACTTAAAGCAAACTATCTTTTTACTTAAAATAAGCAAAAATAGCTCGCAGCACATATGATGCAAATGGCTCTTATAAATCGGCATCTATCGCCTCTTGCGTTTTTTGAATAACCGCCATACCTTTTGGTGAGCGGCACCTCATACTCTCAATAGTTCTTAACCGTTGTCTTACTCTAGGCGTAATTTAAATCGATTGACAGTAGAACCGGAAATTTAGGCTCAATGAGGAGGCTGGCAAATTTTACATTACTAGATTCTAAACTCTTCCCACATTTATGGTAAGAATTTACAGACAATGCGCCGGAGCGCTGAATATTGACTATGTCAATCGAGCTCTACACCTTAGAGAGGCATAAATTTATTTTATTAACCAAAATTCTCCATCTATTTTTTAATTAAATCTAATCACAACAGGTTTGTTTGTGTGTTTTCAGTGATAAAATGCATAGAGTAGATACCATAATTTATTTAAATTTGGTACACTATTGACTCAAAGTCAAGCAAGAGGCTTTTCATTACTCTGATATCGTAGGTTGCACCTCTGTAACGGCCAAGACGCGAGTAAAAAGAACAATCGGCTTCAGTCTCGTAACCACAGATTGACCGTTGAATAGTTCAAGAAATGTATTTTTAATAGAAATCCTTGCGAATGACACAATTTGGCAGACTTTATCGCTATCGCAATCCATCTGTTTCTGAGCCAACTGCAGTATGCTATGCAGTGCCTCTGCCATAGATCTATAATGCTGAACAGAAATTGGTCTCTAAATAGAAACTGCACATCGTCCATCAATGGGCATGAGATAACGAATCTCGTTGTAGGCTCGGTTTGTCCGCTTTTGTAAAGAAACCATCTGAAGTTGCTACTTCATAAGCGGTGTATTGAACAAATTTGCTTCATTTAATGTATGTTTCTGAATGTTTAAAAAACTATTTCTAGGTGAATAGCAGCCACTGATAACCATTATTCGCTTTATGTCGTAAGCAATTAACGGAAGTTGTAGGGAATTTTTTAATATGTTTTTTACTCGGATATCGTTAATCAAGATGTGATGACAATCACGGCTGAATTTTGTAAAGATTGAACATATTATTTCGGCAAAGCGCCATATCTGGTCGAGTCAAGCAGTAAAACCTAATGGCCTCGTGCGGTTGTAAATCCGGCAAGGTATCAGTTCCTTTTGACAATCGCCGCCCAATTAGTGCTATGATAACCATGAGACGCTCACTTGGCAGAGATTTGAGTTTTTGTAATTCAGAAAAAAATCCCTGAGCTCTGGCACGAAAATGATTCAGTATTTACAACATAAATTTTGTATAGGGAAATTCTATTGGCTCACAACAAATGGTTTTCTAATTGTCAATTGCCATTCGGACAATTGATGCCTTTAAACCAAATATTAATTCCCACAAAGAGACCGTCGAATCACAGATATAGACTTTAAAATTTATTTTTAATTCTAAAATTTCCATGAAGCCTGAAAATAACTGACAGACATTCATGTTCTACCACTTGGGCTCGATCGACATAATTTTGGCCGCTCACCTGTGTTTCGTCCCTTACGTAGATTCCACTAAAGTTCAGAGTTTGCCGTATCATCTTGGAGAGATTCAATATTAGCTATTTCTTTTGATAAAGCATTCAATTTAACAGCTATATTTTTTTTACCAGCTCATCTATTGAAGATTAAGGAACCGTAATGCTATTTATAGTCTTGTTTAGTAATTACACAATAAATAAGTAGGATTTCGCTCGTATAAAATGCGCCATTTAGTAAACAAATTTAAATAATAATCCTTTATTTAGTATTATTATCTGATTCTTGGCTGCTGTTTCCTGTACTCTCGTATGCCAATCGCTGTTTCAGTCTCTTCATCATTCGATGTAATTATGTGGAATTCAGCCCATGGATAAGGAGAGCCATTTGTGCCTTCCACATCTCATGGTAGCTACTGTATCATTTATAAACCAATGATATAGTGGTTTCATGTTATTGATAATACGATTTGATTAAATTCATTATCCCGAGCGATATCGGCGAGATTCAATTTTGTATTAAGAGCCTCCTTATTAAAATAAATATAAATATATATCCTATACTATCTGTGTTTAGCTCACTTCAGTTTGCTATATCGGTCGTCAATGTTCTCCTTGAGTCAAAGTCAGGGTCATATTTTAGAAATCAACCATCAGCGACTAACTCAAATTATCTTTATTCTAACGCAGTTATGTCGAACTCTTTAAATTCACCAGCTGATAAAAAAATTGCTTTCGATATTTCGCATAATTTGCAGTTAGGTTTTTTAATGTTCGTTGAAATAATATGTAATCTACGAAAATTAGTTCAATTCGCACCTTAAAATAAATTCTTAAAACTTTTTGTAATTAAGATTCCACTTATTAAATCTATCGTAATAAGAAACCTGAGGATATGTGACTCAAAGAATAGACAATTTTTAAACTATTAAAGAAATATTTGAGGTAAATTTCTAGAACCGAAGAGAGATGTAGTTATAAGATTTGATAATATTAAGATAAAACCGTGTGGTAGCCAAATACATTGGATTTTAGTTGATAGGCAAAGTAAAATATTTAGATTCAAAGCATAACATTATGACTTTTTAAATTTAAAGAGTACATTGCACAGTAAAAATCATTAAATATAAAAGATCGACGCATTGTAAACAGTTTTTTACATTTAAAATTCCTTTTTGAGATTACAGTCTAGTTTATAAGTGATAAATTATAAGACCGATTGAAGTTAGAGAAGAGGAACATCTTAAAAGCTTTTAAACTAAATCACTTTAATATATCGCACCTGTCTCGTCATACAATGGTAAACGGACACGATATTAACTTTGCTGGATGTGAGCTGCTAAAGCTTTGCCAATCAAAACCTCCAAATAGGTTATATTGGCAATGATTTTTTAAGTCTAGATAATAATTATGTCTAATAGCCAATTAACTTAATATAATAACAGCAAACAGCATGAAAGGTAGCTTGGAATTTATATTAGAGAAAACTATTTTTAAACGCTATACGTTTTTTAAAATTTTAGTTGGTCTATCAAATTTATGATTCTGTTACCCTGATTACATATGTATGTTCAAAAAATTTGTTTTATTTTCTTTGGTAAATATATCCATTTTTATCGCATTTGTTTACATTTTTTTCGCTTGTGATTGGTAATCATTCTTAGTCAATAAATTTTTTACGAGCATACTAATAAACATTTAGATTGCCCAGATTTCATAATCTTTGCCGTCCGTTTAATAGGTTGTATGTTCATATGATTTATCTTTTTATAACCAATAGTTTTTTGCTAATGTTTAATTTGATTTCCGCTTGCATTATTTTCCTTCGTTTCGGCAATCAGCGTACATTTTTTTATAAGCATTATAGTTTAAAAAATATTTCTCTATTTGAAATCGTTTCGCTGGCATGAGCTGAGTAAAACAATCATTTGTGAAAGGAAAATCGGTAGTCAAGTATATGTACAGTGGTTTACGACAACGGTGTATGTATAGAGGCGATGTCGGGTGAACGAACATAAAAATGCATAAAGTTGACACAAATATTTATGTACAAAATATTATTAAAAAGCAAATTTGTGCTCATAGATATTTATGAATCTGAATATAAATATATGTTGGTAATCAAACTTGTTTAGTTGATTTTGGTAATATATGAGCTATAATAGGTACAATTCTGATGAATACAGAAGGCAGTACTAGTGGAAATATCAGAAAATATAATAGGTATGGTACTATTTGATGAAAAACCCACCAAATATTAGCAAATTTTTATTCTACGATACCAATCTCAAATGCGGAGGTTTATCTATTCTTGAGAATGATTGAATCGGAGTTCTGTCATTGCGTGAAAAAAGTAGAAACTTACTGCTAATGATTCTTGTTATTTATGTTGAAGCAGATTAAATCTGTGACGTTTAAAATAAATTCACGAATCAATTAAATTGGCCACATTTGATTTGATGTAAATTTTTCGCTTGTGAATTTTTTCCTGGTTCACTGCACCAACTGGTGTGGCTGATACAATTCAGAGACGTTATGGTGATCTACGTTGAAATATCGCTTCAATTGGCTTAAGTTAAATGAAATCGAGAAGCTTTTTAGGCACTCTACAGATAAGCTGCTTAATCGCGGCTGTACTATCGCTTACGAAATAAGGACAGTAGAACGACATTAACAATGTGAAGCAGAGGCTGTTGCGTGTACCATCGCCAATTGGTGCACCGTGAAATTGAGACAGAAGTTTAAGCAATCCATAAACTAACAGCGCTTAGATGGCCGTTTCTGGGAAATTTTGTGGAAATATTCCAGCTGAAATTTAAGCAGTTACGTCTTCTCAAAAAACGGATCAACATTCAGCATTAATTATTTCCGTCAATTTGCAAAGTTAACAAAACGCTGAAACGTCAACCTAGATAGCCAAACGCGGACTTTCCAGACCATGTCAACTCATTTTATTCGTTCTGTCTACATTAGCTAAAAGATTTTACCTAAGTGTGTACTGGATGAAAATACTTTGCCTTTAAGCTATACAACAACAACAACAACATAAAAAACGTACAAAGCCAAATTGAAGCTACCGAACTAAATAATTTCCACAAAGTTGATGAAGCGCAAGGTAAGTACGTAGATGTATGCGACAAATGGATAAATTTTGTAAGTGCATTAAAATAGATAACAATGAGGTGTAGAATGGAAGCTTTAATAAAAAAGACTAATATTGTAGTCAGGTTATCATAATTTGATGCTCTAATCAGAGTGCGGCAGGGTGGCTCAGTGGTTAGAGTACCAGGTTCCGAAGCAGACGTGCCCAGTTTCGAGCCCTGTCCGCGGCAAAGTATGGACAATAATACAATAAAGTCGAAACCGGTCTATTGGTTGAATTTCCTTTCCTATATTATACAATACTTAGTTTATACTGACAAATGTATGTACCTAATTGGCTAAGTGCTTATATCAAGAACGCAAACTTGATCAAATGTAATTGTTATCACCGCCCGCGCAACCAATGTTCGTTTAATTATATAAATGTTTATTTCATTACAACTTCCAAATTAAGTGTGGTGTCTGTTCTGGCTCAGTGGTTAGAGCACCAGATTCCGAAGCAGACGTGCCCAGGTTCGAGCCCTGCCCGCGGCAAATTCTGGCCAGTACATGATGAGTTCCCAATAAGGACGAAACCGGTCTACTGGATGAATTGCCTTTTCTACACTACAAATCTTAATTTATACTGTCAGATGTACGTACATAATGGGTTAGGTGCTTATCTCAAGACCCCAAACTTGATTAAAAGTAAGTAATGAATTTTACGTGTAGATAAATATCTATTTTAAAAATAAAATATGCGGAAATTTAAAGAAAGGTTGTTCATTAAATTTTTATTAGTGTTTCAATTTTCGCCAGCCTGATATTAGAAAATGCGTGGTCTACGATGTATTTGAGCTGTGAATTTAGCTCGATAAAATAAAGTTTCAATTGTCTTTATTACTGATTTATTTGTAATTATAGACGTTTAGACATAAACATAAAATTCAAGCGCCCATTTTAGTCTGTATAGGCTCCACCTCGCTCTGGATTCATGATTCCGACTCACCGTACCTAGTTACAAATTAGTTTAAATATTGTCTGAATGATAAACCAAAGAGAGCACGAACGTAAATTATAATCTCGTGCACATTCATTTGGTTGGTCTTGGCGACTCATCCGTAGCAGCCGGTATTACGCCCTTTTAACCAGTATAGATTTGGTTGAGGAATGTGGAAAAATAGGACTTTACCATCTCATCAGAGATTGCATATATATATATATATATATATATAGAATTTCTCCGCCACAAACAATAACTAAATATAATGATTGTTCGTTTCTTTTTTATTTGTAGACTATTGTAGAAAACCACTTATTTTTAGCAAACGTCCAAAAGTATAATAAGATTTTGTCGTTCATATACTTAGCCGAGGGACATACATTCATTGGACAGTTAAACTGCATTTATTGCCCAACGTACGAATATTTTTTAAATATTCTTAGTCTCCCTTGCTCCGTAAAGGTTTGTCTACAATTTACATTTACATGGATATTCAAATAAATGAATGAAAGTTGTTTTATATATATTATTCGATATGGCATATTTGAGAGAGGGATTTTTTGCGAATCGAAGAATAATTTTAAATATCCTTTCTGTTGTTCGTGGAAGCACCATCTAAGATCTGCTTGAAATTTTAGTTTGAAAAACGTGTTTTTTTCCGGTGCCCAGAATTTCATTCGTATTTGTAAAAATTCTCATCTATAATTTAGACAGTCATGTATGCCTAATTGTTTACGCTGCTTGATTTTTGCCGATTATGTGAATTTAGTAAAAGTAAATGTTGTACAAGTCGTAGGACTGGTTACTATTCAGGTTGTGTTGGCTATAGGAAAAGTGATATTGAAAACATTTGACCTGCTAGGGTTTACTGCCATGCTAGTAGACCTTAAAAAATGACGTATATTTTAAACGCAGCGAAAACGCAAGGAAAACAAATTAAATCATGTGCATAGAATAAATGCGTGCATATTTTCCTCGAAATGGTAGGTTACTGAGCACATGCAAACCAGTAAAACATAGCAAGGTACAATCTTTAGGCAGACTCCGCAACAAAAGACAGTATTAAACGAACATTGGTTGCGCGGTCGGTGATTACAATTGTTAAAATCAAGGTTTCGGCCTTGATATAAGAACCTGACCGATTAATTAATTACATATGTCAGTATAAACTAATAATTTTACAGTGTAAAATGGCAATTCATCCAGTAGACCGGTTTTGTCCTTATTGGGCACTCATCACGTACTGTCCAAAATTTGAGTCTTATTGGATGCCATATGAGCTCCGCCTAAAATAAAAATAGACCAACCACGTTACATTAGTTAGTATGTAACTGTAAATTGTGTGTAGTTTTGGTGTGCGGCAGGGTGTCTCAGTGGTTAGAGCGCCAGATTCCGAAGCAGCCGTGTCCAGGTCCCCACTAAGGACGAAACTGTTCTACTGGATGTATAGCATTTTCTACACTATACAATTCTTAGTTTATACTGACAAAGTGGAAGTAAGTAATGGGTCAGGTGCTTATATCAAGACCGCAACCTTGATTATAATAACAGAAAATATTAACAGGCTGAAGTTTTCGAAGATTAAATTCATTTATTTTTTACCCCACTTATCTCTACAGTCTTCTATCGTAAGATTTATTGTCCTCCACCTCCTTGTGAAGTTCTATTTTTGTCTCGAACTCTGTTATCCAGTTGTTCATATTATAGTCAAATTGTAATAAAGCTACACTCTCTATTGAGGAATAGGAAGGAAATTATTAAGCATTCACGATTTTTTAAATAGTCATTGAATTAATTATTGCACTGTAAAAATTTTCATTGGCCATTTAATGCTGAATTCATATTAGAATTTTTCTATATAATGAAAATTTTCCCATTCGAACGACATATATGACTGTTACGTAAACGTTTTAAATCGATAACGTAAATGTGCCTACAACTTTATTTAGCCAATAATTATTTAATTATTAAATAATTTATAAACAATCTATTGTTTATCACTTAATAGGCATGATACGTAGTGTTATGTGTAGCAGCAATCCAATAGAGGAATTTAGCGTTTCTGACATATTCAGAGCACAAAAACTCAAGTATGTTATAAATTGTAAAACCTCACGAAACTTCCATACACTTATTTGTAGGGCCACGGGGTGTTAAATCGATTGGATTTCATAATTAGACTCGTATGACATTTAAGACACGACGACCAACTGTCTAGCGAGGATCAAACAGCAACATTAAAAATGTGGCCTCCACCGCAAATAACCTCACATACGTTGCACATAACTGGAAATATCAGCAGCATAGTTTAAATGAAGTCACGATCATTTACATTTCGCGAATGATGATGGCAATTCTTCAAATCAAGACACCGAACTTAGCATAAACACCAATTTCATTGATTTTAACCAGTAATACCGTCGAGGTCTGATGATGATCATTGAAGGTGGAAACGCGTCAGTACGAATAACTGGCGGCAGATTGGTTTTGCCGTGCGACTAGTTAGATGCAATGGAATTGGTGTCTATATCTAGCTCGAAAATTTGATTTAAAGAAGTTTCATCATCTCTCGCACAATCAATAATTGTTTAGTGGATAACTTATATATATATATATATATATATATATATATATATATATATATATATATATATATATATATATATATATATATATATATATATATATATATATATATATATAGGTATCGAATGCTGCTAGAAATAAATTCTCGTGACTGCATCAAAATTGTGAAATCGAAATTTCCTGTTAAGTGCAATGTTTGCAAGACTGAAAGTGAGAACCGAATATCTCCTTTTTATTTCCAAATATATGCATTGCGGTTTGATACTGACTAGTCAATTTGCCGCCGTACTACGATGATAGTCATGGAAGTTCGAAACGCGTCAGTACGTGTGAATGAAGAATTAGCTTTTCTTTGTTGTTCGACGACTGGTTAAATACAATGGAGTTGGTGTTAGAATCAAGCTCGCAAACTTGATTTAAAAAAAGTTGATTGACAAACGAATTGTGGTCAATATGTTATTTACTGCCTTGAGCGTCTATGATATCATTTTATGGCCAAAATTTATTAACATATTATGTTAAGATTTAGATTTTTCAAGAAGGTTCTGTTCAACTACTGCCAGTATGTATGACAGCATTATTACATCTCAACTAGTTAGTATCCTGCAGAACTTAATTGATACTATGAGCTGTCTCTAATTCCGCCGTCTTAGTATTCAATGTTTAGCAGCGTCCGAAATTATTAAAATAATTGGCGACCCTAAACTTAGAATTCGACATTTTATGCGAGGATTCTGAAATAAACCGTACGTGAGGAAAGTTAGTGTTTGATCACCTCAACGAAATCACTGAATTAATTCTGGTTCAATGTGAGTAATGACCAACTGAATATTTTATTTACAGCAAAAAACAGGCAATAAAGCGATACTATGCTACAAAATATGCAAAAATTTAAAGCCCATGTCACACAAAACATACATTTTGCTTGTTTATTGGGTATTTTGTCAATAGGTAGCAAAAATATGTTCTGAAATTGTTAAAGATTGCATTAAGCGTGCGCGAGTTTGGATATAACAATGAGCGGAATCTAACCAGGTGTGCTGGTATTGTTTTTACCAAGATTTCCATTATTAAAGCAATCGATGTATCCCTCTATTAAACTTTAAAATCTGTTCTGCGGACTGCTAACATCATAGCCTTACTCGACAGCTCTTACCTTACTATAAAATTGAAGCTTAAACCAACGAGGCTCTCAACGCGAGACCAACGCTGAGGCAAAATAATTGTTACATCCTTAAGGCGGTGTCAGGTTTCTTCTACTGATATTGTTAGTACACACATAGAAACAGTCTCAAATAGTCTCTGACAACCAATATCCAGCTTCTGGCCTGCACGAGATGTGAGTACTATCACTAATAGAAAAGAGAGGAATGAGTTATCTGGCGCGCTTAAAATTGACACTGGGCAGATAGTGCGTGGAAACATTACGCAGCAGTCAGTCTAATAGAGAGCAATTTCTGAAAATAGATCAAAACTTAAATGGTGCACGCCATCCGTAGGTGATAGGATATTTAATGGAAGAATGAATTTGTATGCTAATCTGCAATCTCCTCTATGAATGCGCTACCTGGTGCTCTTTTATGGGGCACAGACTGTTATGAATAATGAAAAAATACAGATTCCCTATTGTATCGGTCGGCTAATAGTATAAAATGGCTTGCATGGTCTGTTAAGCCTTGCAGAATTGGTGAGCAAAAACGAGCTGTTGCGAATGTGCCAGAAGTTGGAGCCCTAAGAGTAAAAAATTTTTTATGCGGTTATGGTGGACGAAATCAGTTGCGTTTTTTTGTCGAAAATTGTGTTTATTCAACGCCATTTTTAAACTTTTAGCCAGAAGACAATAAGTGCCTGATTTCCCTATCTTCTTCCACAGCATATGTATCTTAAACCAATCTCATATGCATGGGTTCTAGGGCTAATTATGAAAAAGGTGACGGGCGATAAATCCTATTTTGTACTGGAGGTTATAACACGAGAAAAGCGCACGATATACTTACAACGGCATCTGCTAGTCCACTTTATCTACTTATTCCCGAGTACAGTTGATCCGTTGCTTTTGATCAGGAAGCCAGAAATGCTTCGATCTCTCGATAGCGTGTCTCATGCTGGCCGAATCCATAGAAATGGCGACTTTTTTGCAATTCCGATACGACAATGATCTGACTCGGTATGGTTGTATTTCAACTATCCAATTTTGCAGCGAAATCATCAATATACAACAGTTCCATGGACTCTCGTGTGGTCCATGATATGTTCCGTGTAGGCAACCGGTTTGCTAATGAAAAGAATGATCTATTTAAAATACTGTCCAATTTTCCTTTTTTAAATCAACCTTGTGATAAAAACCAATTTAAATATATCTATCCAATCGCAAAATATATCAAAACTGCCATAAGTGACACATATTGACGCGTTTATATCTTCCATGATGATGATCAAAGCACGACGGAGAACTGATTTACGAAGATCAAATTGCAATTAATGATGTGCCATTAGTTTGATGCAATTTAATTGGTGTATATTTAAAGCTCACAAAATTGATTTAAAGAATTGATTTTGCCACTTGCAAAATCTAATTGGACACTTACTCTTTAGTGGTGTTCGGCCGGCTTAATGATTTTCGATAAATCGTGCACGAAATAAAATTGTAAACGTATATACATCCCATACAGCCAACTGTATTTTATTCAAATATCTACCAACTGAAAACGGATAAAAATGTACAGGTAGCTTCTCAGATTGCGTATGCTGCTGATTGGAAATCTGTTACAACATCCGATAGAATATTAAATAGCATCTAGAACGCTATGAGTGAATAGCTGAAGCTAGCTTCGTCTTGTCTTTCGCTGATTTTTATCTGAGAACAAGATTGTTATCTCTAAAGGCGTAGACGCTCTTAAGTCCGCGTCACCTGCTACATAACTAAGAAGAGTTTGTACCCAAACTCCAGTGTATAAAAGGCCCGTATAAGCAGGATTACGACTGTATATACGTTGAGGCGCACATAAATAGGTCCTCCGCCCCTACTGCACCTACGGTAAAAGTGGACAATCAAGGTTAAATTTATATACTATATACTATATATATATATATATATATATATATATATATATATATATATATATAAATTATGTGCAAGAATTGTGTTCCAACCAAATCTGTTCGATTGCTTAAAGCCTGTTCTAATGACCTTCTTCTGATTGGCTCCTGCGTTCAAAACGTTTGTGCCATTGCTTCCAATAATTTCAATTATGCTTTCAATGCGGTCTTTTCTAAGGCCATCGCGACACTTCCCGAAGTAGATGTCGGTGATGATGGCCAGTTCTCTAACCATGCTATGGAGTCAATATTTAAAGGAAAAAATTATCCAGCTGGAACAGTCTGAATCAAATCGTCTCGGAAACGATCGTAATGGCGAAAGTTGATACAGGACATAAGATGTTGCTGGACAAAACTCTTCTGCAAATCGTCAACTAAATCGTTATCCTAGGAGGTACGTTATCATCAGACTGATTGTTTCTGCTGAGATTTTCAGACGTATGAGCTTTTCTGCAGTAGCTTTTCCCAAATTGTCAACCCACTCTGAAATTGATTGCACACGTAGGTCGGTAAAATCTTGACTCCTTTACATTTCCAGCTTCACCGATTTTATTTGGTCCTGATTGATGGATTCTCACCTATCCTTTCATTTTGAAGCCGTCCATCAGCTGCTTGTCTGAAAATGACATCTGAATCAGATTTTCTAAATTTTCATCACTTTATTTCCAATCCCATCCTCAGGGTTGACATTATACTCACAGGAAAAACAACTTCTGGCAAATGTGGTTTCCTCGTTCAAGACTGATCTATTTATATTTATTTTAATTCCTTAAGTATTTTTTATTGTCTTCCCTTATATCCGGTCTTCATACATATCCTCTCATACTCACATGTATACAAAAAATTATCCACATCACCTTCCACGCACACAACAACCTATACACACATGTGTTCTCTAATTTAAAGTGACATTTATAGAATTACTACAAGCAAAGCATATGGGTTGACATACACGCCTATCCGTGACGTTTCAATTTTTTATTTATTTTCCTCGACGCGTAGAAGGATCAACATTTTTAATTTCAATCATATTGCAGTAATTATCAAATTCCCGATTTACCTAATATAGCCTTGTGTGCAATAGGTCATAGAGACAGAGAGGTTAGTAAGACTGTTGAAAGAATATAGTTTTATTCTATCATTTGGACAAGATCGAATACGGAGCCTACACTAAAGAATGTTATCACAACCAAATACACATTTATACTCATATCCTGTATAAATTTATTATTTTCATTTAATTATGTGTCTAATTCCTATTTCTTACCATGTTTATATAAAAATTACATGTAACAAACAATGTAGGTTCCTACGAATAACTTTAGAGTATAGAAAATATAAGCAATATTTTTATTTTTATTATTTATTTACTATATATTTATTTATACCCACACCTAATATATAAATATCCATTTATATATACGCCTACACACTATATCTTATACTGTCGCTGTCCAACACGGGCTCACTGTAAATATCATTAAAAATAACCAACTGAAATTTCACAACAATATTCTGCTGATACTAGATTCATCCAAGGTGTCATTGATCACGAATGAATATAAAAGAGCTTGGAATTTCTCTTCTAGGTGGCCAGGTAAGCTCAGCAGAATCAAGCGGTACACACATGACGACTCATGCGAGTCTAAACCATGTAAATAAATCGTTTCTTGTATAACCACCGCGTAATTTGTGCCATGGTATCCAGAAGCTCACCCGGCAGTGGTTTTAGTCTTTATAATTCAGAAATCATTTTCTGACGTCTGGAACGGATGTAATCCAACAAACGCCCGGTTAATTTCTTCATGCGGAAGTTCTACTTCAATTCCAATTGGAGTGCTACGAAACGCTCGACAAATTCTTAGAATTGCCCGATAGAGTTAAGTTCTTGATGCGGGTTCCCTCAGTGCTCTCAAAAACTTTTTCATTTTGAAGATGTTTAGAATTTACTAGTTCCTCCACTGTGATACTTATTCGTCCTGTTAACATTTATAACAAAAATTATTTCTGCCTGCAATAATTTATTTAATAAATTAAACAATCAATCATTGCACAGGTGGTGATAACAATTCATTATATCATGTTTGCGTGCTTGAAGTAAACACCAATTTTTTTGTATTCAACCAGTCGTCGAACAACATAGCAAGGCTACCGTTAGTCACACGTACCGATGTGTTTCTTCCTTCTCAAATCATCATCAGATTACGAGGCAAACTGACTTGCGAGGGTCAAACCGAAATGCATATATGTCGAAAAAAATTAGATATGCGGCTTTCACATTTAGGAGCCTCTCATGCATTGTAAATGACTGGAAATTTTCACGCAATCACGAACATTAATTGTTTGCAGCTTTCGCCACATAAATACAGGTAATAAAACTAAGCAAAAAATGATTTCGTGAGTGTTTACAACATTTCTTTAAATTAAGTTTGCGAGCTTAAAGCCAACATCAATCCAATTGTATTTAACCAGTCATCGAACAGCATACAAAAACTACCGTCAGTCACAGCTGCTGACGCGTTCCGACTTTCCGTGGCCATCATCACAGCTCGACGAGAACTGACTGGCGAGGAACAAACGACAATTCAAATATATGGAAAGGAAAATTAGATATTCGTGTCTCAATTTAAGCCGTCTTGCATACGTTGTGCTTTACTCCGAAATATCGGCAACAATTTCTACGCCTTCAAGAACATTAAGAGCAGTTTTCTTGCATGAAGCTCGCCAATAATTTAAACAAATTTACATATTTCTTTATTCTTTATTATTATTATTATTATTATTATTATTATTATTATTAATATTACCCTGATGTTCATCTGCTGTTTCCAGCACTCTCTTTAACTCTTCGCTGCTTCGGTCTATTGCTGCAGGGGATTAATTATCTGGCTGGAATTAAAATCATTGATAAAAAAACTAGATCAACTGTGTTTGAGTTTATGCTGTGCATTTGACTATTTGAGAGCGCAGCGGTATAGAATAGAGCCTGTGTGAATAATAAAAATATTATCTGTTAAAATAATATTAATTTTGAAACAATGCATCAATCCATTAAAATATCTAGGCTTATGAGTACGAAGAACAATTATTTTTTTTAATTTAAAGGTAAAGAGAGTATAATATGCTGAATATTCGTAGCATTAAAACATCTTGTTTAAACAGCCTAGCTATATTAACAGACAATAACCACACTAAGATAAGTGTTTCAAATATTGCAAAAAAATGTATGCTTTTAGCCATCAGCAAACAACGCGA
This sequence comes from Eudiplozoon nipponicum, assembly GCA_029291075.1. Taxonomy (NCBI): domain Eukaryota; kingdom Metazoa; phylum Platyhelminthes; class Monogenea; order Mazocraeidea; family Diplozoidae; genus Eudiplozoon; species Eudiplozoon nipponicum. The sequence continues at coordinate 30,376 of JAQBSW010006502.1, read as the reverse complement.
TGTTTTAATAACCTTATCAACACAATTAAGACAATTTCCTTTTACTTTTGCCTATTTTTAAATACACTTTTATAAAAAAAGCCTGATGTAGACATATGTCGTGAAAATTATTTTATAAAAGCACGATGAATTCCACGGTAATACTACTCACAGTGATATGATTTATCGAAATTATCAGATGGCGTGGAATCAACTACATCTAAATTAAATTGTTTATTCTAAAATATTCATATTCTTAATGCCACCATTATTACTGCTACTACTATTAACACTTACACTACTGATACTAACACTATTATTACTGATTCTGGTACTACAATTAATAATAATACTATTACCAATACAAATGTTACTTCTACCACTACTATTTCTTATATTTCTGCTATTATTAATACGAATACCACTACTAATTTAATAATACTAGCATTAACATACTACTACTAAAACTATTATTAAAAATACTACCATTAATATCACTATTATCTCTAACACTAACTCTACTATTAATACTTCTATTACTATTGTTGCTACTACTACTACAATTGCTACTGCTAAGACTACTCCTACCAACGCTATTACTTTTACTACTTCGAGCACTAACTCTACTACTATAACTACTTCTGGTATTAATACTATTATTACTACTACTACTAATAATAATAATAATAATACTAATACAACTAATACTACTGCTGTTGCTATTATTAATACTATTACTTTTACTAATAATATTTATGCACTTAAAACTACTGCTATTATTATTGCTACGACCACTTCTAGTATTCCTTCTACTATTATTATTAATACTACTCTAAATATTACTACTGATACTACTACTACTACTACTACTACTATTAATAATAATAATAATAATAGTAATAATAAAAGCAAAGAGAAAAAGGATGATAATATTTATGAGTATGGTTTAGAAAAGACAAAGATAACAACTAACAGTATTAGAAAGAAACTATTAAAGAGGGGTGCAGCTCCTGCAAAAAAATCATGAACATGTACAATTAATAAGATAAACCGCCGCTTAAACGTGCAGAAAGTAATTCAAAAAGAAATTAAATTGTACTGGAACAAAGACATAACCAACAGGCCTTCAATAATAGACGACGTTCCGCAAAATAAGACACACCCCTCAATTGCGGGCGCACTCACAATGAAAGCGCTGACACACCACATGACGTTACGCGAACGAAGAGGTCTAATTTGCGCAAAACAAAGACAGAAATAACTAAGAGGGGATTGGTTACGACCTATGTACAGTTGGGAGTGGATGAACGAAAATATTAAGGAATCCAGAATAGTGGCTGTAGATACAGGTAGAAATAAGTTTCATTAATAAATGTTATTCCATGGAGTACGCTGTTTTGTTCTCATATTTAAAAAAATGGTGAAACTTGTAACGATATATATATATATATCTATATATACATATAATCTGGTCCTCGTTAGTAAATTTAATATATTCCTATCTTAGGGACATTTTAATGACTATATAAACGGAAATATGATTTCAGTGTAACATTAAACTCATTTATGTTAATTTTGTTTGGTTAAGAATAGTGTTTATTTTTATTATTTATGTAATTTTTCTAGAACAGACTTTTCCGTGTGTTCAAATTAATTACATACTATTGTACTTGGGATTCATACGTGATAAAGTTGAGCCTAGTTCTAGAGTTATTTGTGCCTTTTTATCCAGCGTTAATTATATTTTAAAAATATAACCTAACTAATACATGGTGAGATGCGTATTTTGATTGTACTTATTGAATAATTTGTGCACATTTCTGCATAAATTTTACCAGTTTTCTGACGAGACATTTTTGAAATTTTTTTATAGATTAACATTAAGCAAGTTAAATAATTGTAAATTAAATATTTTAAACAGAAAGTATTTTAAAATATTCTGGTATTTGCAGTTGTTCTAAAAGCATCCTTCGGCAATATATATATATATATATATATATATATATATATATATATATATGAGAAAGTAACGAAATAGTATTGCATAAAACTGATCATAAGAATGCTAAAATTTTGCAATATAGAACAAAAGATAAATATTCCATTTAAATCACACCTTGACTGAATATCATTATAAATGATTATCAAACTAAGATATATATATCCAATGTAACGTGGATTATTTTAGTGTTGTATAAATTAGCAAATTAATGATAAAAGTGACAAAAATTAATATCTCCAGATACGTGCTGTTATTGAAACCAAGCTTGCTATCTTGATATCAACACTAATCCCACTATACCTTCACATTTGTCAGTAATAAATAGGCATTATATTAGGTAGAAAGGATGTCCATGCAGTGTATAAACTAAGCATTGGATAGTGCAGAAAATGCAATTCATTCAGTAATAAAACGACCATACACGGCTACCGTGCAACCTATGCTCCTTCAATGCAAAATGCATAAGTATAGCCATTGATAGTTTATTCATTAATTTTGACCATCTGATGACACCAAGTAAATAAATCCGATTGCTTGATTAAAATCTGTCGCCGTTTCAATCAAATTTAAATACAAATACAATTTGTAACGACACAAATTAATGGCCGACATATTGCGTAAATTAAATTCAATTTTATTTACGTTGCACAAATGAGAAAAAAGCGAAACTTACCGTTTAACCAATAGTGTGGAAGTAGACAGATATTACTATGGCATGCTATTTAAGCACGGCAATTTACCATGCAAGTCAGTTGTCGCATTTGCATTCTGCTTTGCGTTACGCGTGTGCGTTCTGTCGGCTGTCAATACCTACGCTGGTGATTTGATTGTTTCACCAACAATTGGCTATATTCGTGATTCATCTTGTTGCGGTACAAACAGCGAGACGAGCCAATTAATTGCAGAACCTGAACGACGTTTTCCACATCGTGATTAAAACTCGACAACGGGAGGAACAACAACCAGAGTTCACCCAAGGCTCTAGGACATCTTCACACTCTGAATAATTCAGAACGCATGACCAGGCCCTCTTAAGGGCCCCCCTATCAGTAACAAATCTATATTCAGAGCACCTTAACCGAGTTTGTTACGTCGTACGGCATTTACTTGAAGCCGGGGCGTTTACAAATTTGTAATCATTTTAAACAGAAAAAGCCCATTTATATATATATATATATATATATAGTTTGCGAGACACAAATACGGCTCTGACATCTTATTTATCTCTTTTATTATAAGTTAAAATGTTTAATTTTTATTTTTGCTTTAAAGCAATTATGTATACTTTGCTATTGTAGCCATGTTTATCTATTGACTATAGTGCTTCAAGAATGACCATGAAAGGTAAAACCGCGTAAATACGTGCTACTGACAGAAGATTTATCATGTTGCGCGACTTATAAAAAACTAGGGTTTTGTTTACTTTGACTCTGCAAACTTGAGCTGACAATTTGTTGCCACCACTCCCGCAATCAATGATTGATTTATGCACGTTCGTTTGTTTGCTTGAATTCTACTTTTCTAGTTGATCAACCATTCTTGATATTAAGTACAATCTCAATATCTATCAAAACGCTTGAATGTTGTTATCTCCCTGGGTTTCTAATTAATGTTAAAATGTAACATTTTAAGACGCCCACGTGACATTTATTAAACTATTTCTCATATTCTTGCGTTATTACAATCTTTTGACAAACGTTAATTGAAATCAATGAATTACGATAGGATTCACATGATCGGGCCTTAGAAAAATAAAATTATATGTCAGATGAAAATATAAGTTGAGTTTGCAATCAAATTATGCGAAAAAAAAGTAAACATTTGGTGAACAATTTCAAAATTTTTCAATAATTTTATTTTTTCTGGTTTAGTCTACTTTATTTAACATGCCCGATGGACCCTGAGCTGTCACACTTAACCGTTTAAGTAGGGTTCCAAGACCGACTTCTGAGCGGGAATGATGTAGCAGTAGCCACCTTTGAGATCGAAAACGCACCAAGGGTCCTATCTAGGGCTGGCATGAATACAACATGAAGTCGTCGCAAAAGTGCACGTATTAAGATGAAGTAGTCAGCATAATGATGGAAGCAGCCTTCGAGCCGCAGAAGTGAACATAAAATTGGATGCGCTTTATACGAGCAAAATCATATAAATAATGAATAATATGGCTTCTGACGGATGGGAAAACGTAGTAAGATTTTTAACTGTTCAAATGAACATTTTACTGCGGAGATGACAAACTAATAATAAATTCTGAGGGAATCCCCATAAACGACCCAACGAACATAGGCGAAGTTAAAAATTTCCTCCTTACAGGAAATCTGGTTATAACTGGAGAGTTTATCATTAATGACGAAACCATATTTTGGTGTTAACAACCAAAAAATCGATCTATTTAGAACGAAAATACAAAGTCAAATAAGATACCTCAACAGATAAATGTAACTGCAGCTAAGGCGATAGCTAAATTTCCTTCATTTATATACCAGCCACAAATGTTTAGAGAGTTAGTCCCAGTAATTTCCCAATTTTTCTTTAAAATCTAATGTGGATACGCTTCAAGCACACAATTTATTAATATGGCGTATAATGCGGTATGTTTGATAATGACATACATTCAGATATTTTTGATTTGTAATAAAACCGGCTATTCAATTCTGTAACATTCATTTTTGTAAACGATAATTTTCTAACCAATATTTATGATGTAGAACCATAAAATACGGCTCTCATTATTTCCATGTTTGGTCGGTTAAATGTACATGCGCTTCTCATCTCCAGATATAAATGATCGTTTGAAATCATTGCATACACTCTTTCATAGTTATTCATAATACTAGGTATATTAGATTAGACCAAAATAAAACCTCTTCATAAAGCGATCTTTCGCTTTGGGTGGATCGTTTTCAAATAAAAACACATAGTTAACATAGTTAAATACAATGGGATTGGTGTTCACTTCAAGCTCGAAAACTTGATTTAAATAATTGTTACTACCACACGCGCAATCAATTATTGTTAAATTGTATTGCCTATATATGTATATGTGGCGAAAGCTGCAAACAGTTAATGTTCGTGATTTCATAGAAATTGTGTAGCCGACATTTCCAGTCTAGTTCAATGTATGCCAGACTGCTAGAGGTGAGAGCCGCATATCTAAATTTGATTTCCATATATATTCAATGCGGTTTGGTCCTCGATAGTCAGTTTGCCGCCGTACTCTGAAGATGATCATGGAAGGTCGAAACGCGTCAGTGCGTTGCGGCTGGCGGTAGTTTTATTATGTTGTTCGACAACTGGTTAAATACAATGGGATTGGTGTTTACTTCAAGCTCGCAAACTTGATTTAAATAATTGTTACCACCACACGCGCAATCAATTATTGTTAAATAGTTAAATACTGTTTGTTGCGGAGAACTAATATATATGCATGTATGTATTAGGTGTTGCGAAACTAGTAAAAAACAGAGAATTTTATGAAGTTGTCTAATTACTTCACAATTAAGAACAAGCATTACAATAAATACGCTCATTTTTTATGCTCATATATATATATATATATATATATATATATATATTCTTTTAAAATTTAGCTTTAATAAAATTCATTGTACCCTTCCTATATGCAGAAACAAAAAGAAATTTTATCAGATACAAGAAACGCTTCTTTCTCATTACCTACTCAAGTATCCACTAATGAACATATCTTTATATATAAATTGGAAGGCAAAACAAGATAGAAATATGTAGACATAGAGAGTGTGTAAAAGGGAACCAATGAATTGCGTGCGTCACGTCCAGTTTAAGCTCAATGCCTGAACATGCTTCCTCTGCTTGTATATTCAGGCATTGAAATAAAACAGGTGACGCACGTAATTGACTGGTTCCCTTTTTCACACTCCCTCTATGTTTACATATTTTTATCTTGTTTTGCCTTCCAATTTATATATAAAGATATGATCATTAGTAGATACTTGAGGAGATAACGAGAAAGAAGCGTTTCTTGTATCTGATAAAATTTCCTTTTGTTTTTCCACATAGGAAGGGTACAATGAATATATATTTCATTGTACCCTTCCTGTGTACAAAAACAAAAAGAAATTTTATCAGATATAAGAAAGTTTTCTTTCTCATGGTCTTCTCAAATATCTACTCATGAACATATCTTTACATATAAATTGGAAAGCAAAACAAGATAGAAATATGTGAACAAAGAGAGTGTGAAAAATAGAAACCAAACAAATTGCGTACGTCACATCCAGTTCAAGCTCAATGCTTGTACGTGCTTCTTCTGCATACATAAATCCGGCTGCAATTTGTTTATCCATAAGGCTTCGTATGTGGCTAGCTCCCTTTTGTTTTCGCATTTAGTAATTACCTTGAATGCTACGTCTGGAGAACATACGTGCAATGTTTCGATGATGTGTTGCGCAATAGCAGACGTGTATTCACCATTTGATTTAAAACAGGCGTTCAAGTTGCAATGTTCTCTCATTCGAGTAATTAACCGTCTGGTCGATCGGCCTACGTAAATTGATCGACAACTTGCGCATGTATATTGGTAAATAATATTTGATATCGACATTAACGGCTGTTTCTCTTTGATTGCTGGTAAAGGCAAGTGTGTTAACTTAAATAACACTCGTAGTTTAGCTGCATTAAATGTGCGTGTCAATGCTGCTTCAACTTTCTTTTGTGCCATTCGGGAAACTGCATCCCTCTTAAATGGGATGTTTAGGTAGACTGTTTTCTTTTCTGGCCCATAATACGTCTGTTTCTGTTTAATTCCCCTTTTAATAATTGATTCAATTAAATGTCTGGGATAGCCATTATACAGTAAATCGTTAATTGCTTTATTATATTCATTTTCTTTTGAATCTTGACTAACTAACCTGTCAATTCTTGAAAAGCAACCACGAACTGTTGATAATTTATATTGAAATGGCACAAAACTGCTGTAATGCAAATACTGTGCAGACCATGTTGGTTTATGGTAAATTGTTCTGTTTAATTTACCATTAGTTTCTTTCTTTAATAGTACATCTAGGAAAGGCAGACAGTCATCTTTCTCGTGCTCTGACGTGAAACCGATATTCTTATGTGCTTTGTTGAAACTTTGAAGCAATGTTCGTGATTGCGACCTGTTCTTAAGTACAAGAAATATATCATCCACGTACCGTATATATTGAGTACATTTACTTATGTCACTCTTTAATGATGTATTTTCTAGGTGCCCCAGAAAAATCTCAGCCAACACTGGAGATAACGGGCTTCCCATTGCGACACCATCAGTCTGTTTGTAGATAATTCCATTAAAACGAAATCGTACGTCTTTTGTGCATAATAAGATAAGTTTGCGTAGAGTGTGACCTGGCACCAGAGATGGTTATATACCTTGTTCTACCGCTTTGACTATAATGTCAATGGTTTCATCAATTGGAACATTTGTAAACAAAGACGTAACATAAAAAGATACCATAATCTTGTTTTTAACATTTATATCTTGAATTTTGTTTACAAACTCGAACGAATCGGCAACCGAATGATTACCTAGTAGTTTACGTAATGGTTCAAGTAAACGAACTAGCCATTTAGCTAGTGCATGAAACAGAGAATTTACCATTGATAAAATTGGCCTCATAGGACAACCTCTTTTGTGTGTTTTTGGTAATCCGTACATTATTGGTGTAGATGATCCAACTGGCTTGAGCTTCTGTGCAGTGGCCTCATCAATAAAACCGGCATCTGTCAAAATCTTAATTTCATTAATTACTTTGCGCTCCATTATTTGAATTTCATCTGATTTATCGTCTAGACGTGTGAATTTTGTATTGTCATTTAACACGTTTTCCATCTTTTGTACGTATTCAGATTTATCCATTATAACTGCGCTCTTTCCTTTATCAGTGCGTAGTATTTTTATGTCTGCGTTTCTGCTGATATTTCTAAGTGCATTTAGATGCTGCTTTGTCAACGCATGCTGCTCTGCGCATTTAGACGATTTCAGGTGTGAAGCCTGATCAACTAGTGTAGCCTTGAACCAATTTTTTTATAATCAATACTGGTAGGCTCCAAGTCAGCTGTTTGTTCAAATAACAATTCAAATGCTGCCTCAAAATCAACATTGCAATTATTAGAATGATGTATTCCATAATTTCGGCCCATCGATATTGCCTCCATTGTTAGCTGATCGATTGGCACTTTTGATAAGTTAAGCACACGCTTATCAAGATCGGTCGGTATTAACTCACACAAAACTCCAGGTTTTACATCTTTTTCCAAATTATTCAAAATTCTTGTTTTATCTTTCTTCATAACTGTCGGCAAAAACATAAAAAATTTCATTCTTGCAAAAAGACATAGGTCATCTAATACACAAGATACACACCCAATTCTTGCCTGTAGCACTGCTTCATCTTCCTTCAACAGCTCAAGTTTAGAATACACAAACCTTGTAAGATTTCTTCGGTTGACGCGTAGTTTTGACTTTCGTAAACTGCGTACCAAATCACCTGGGAACCGTAATTGTTTAATACACTGATAATAATGTTTTATCCACAATTTCGTTCTTTGCGCTCTACAATTTAACGTCACTAGTTCATCTAGTTTTCTGAAAGATTCTTTTGAAATGCAAGCTTTAATAAAATTCATTGTACCCTTCCTGTACTTAGAAATATCAGCAGAAATGCAGACATCAAAATACTACGCGCTGATAAAGGAAAGAGCGCAGTTATAATGGACAAATCTGACTACGTACAAAAGATGGAAAACGTGTTAAATGACAATACAAAATTCACACATCTAGACGATAAATCAGATGATATAGACAAGGTGGAGCGCAAAGTAATAAATGAAATTAAGATTTTGACAGATTTCGGTTTTATTGATGAGGCCACTGCACAGAAGCTCAAGCCAGTTGGATCATCTACACCAATAATGTACGGATTACCAAAAACACACAAAAGAGGTTGTCCTATGAGGTCAATTTTATCAATGGTAAATTCTCCGTTTCATGCACTAGCTAAGTGGCTAGTTCGTTTACTTGAACCATTACGTAAACTACTAGGTAATCATTCGGTTGCCGATTCGTTTGAGTTTGTAAACAAAATTCAAGATATAAATGTTAAAAACAAGATTATGGTATCTTTTGATGTTACGTCTTTGTTTACAAATGTTCCAATTGATGAAACCATTGACATTATAGTCATAGCGGTAGAACACGATATATTACCATCACCGGTGCCAGGTCAAACTCTACGCAAGCTTATCTTATTATGCACGAAAGACGTACGATTTCGTTTTAATGGAAACATCTACAAACAGACTGATGGTGTCGCAATGGGAAGCCCTTATCTCCAGTGTTGGCTGAGATTTTTCTAGGGCACCTAGAAAATACATCATTAAAGAGTGACATAAGTAAATGTGCTCAATATATACGGTACGTGGATGATATATTTCTTGTACTTAAGAACAGGTCGCAATCACGAACATTGCTTCAAAGTTTCAACAAAGCACATAAGAATATCGGTTTTCACGTCAGAGCACGAGAAAGATGACTGTCTGCCTTTCCTAGATGTACTATTAAAGAAAGAAACTAATGGTAAATTAAACAGAACAATTTACCATAAACCAACATGGTCTGCACAGTATTTGCATTATAGCAGTTTTGTGCCATTTCAATATAAATTATCAACAGTTCGTGGTTGCTTTTCAAGAATTGACAGGTTGGTTAGTCCAGATTCTAGATAAAATGAATATAATAAAGCAATTAACGATTAAATGTCTAATAGCTATTCCAGACAATTAATTGAATCAATTATTAAAAGGGGAGTTAAACAGAAACAGACGTATTATGGGCCAGAAAAGAAAACAGTCTACCTAAACATCCCATTTAAGGGGATGCAGTTTCCCGAATGGCACAAAAGAAAGTTGAAGCAGCATTGACATGCACATTTAATGCAGCCTAACTACGAATGTTATTTAGGGTAGCACGCTTGCCTTTACCAGCAATCAAAGAGAAACAGCCGTTAATGTCGATATCAAATATTATTTACAAATATATACATGCGCAAGTTGTCGATCAACTTACGTAGGCCGATCGACCAGACGGTTAATAACCCGAATGAGAGAACATTGCAACTTGAACGCCTGTTTGAAATCAAAAGGTGAATACACGTCTGCTATTGTGCAACACATCGAAACATCGCACGTATGTTCTCCAGACGTAGCATTCAAAGTAATTACTAAATGCGAAAACAAAAGGGAGCTAGCCACATACGAAGCCTTATGGATAAACAAATTTGTTTTTGCACACAGGAAGGGTACAATGAATTTTATTAAAGCTCGCATTTCAAAAGAATATATATTTGCCATTATTGATCAGATGTCACGTAACGAGAAAAATGAAGTTTAAAAAGGACCAGAAGGATAAACAAAAGTCACCATCAGTGAGAGCTGGCGGTATTCTAAAATCCCATTAAGCATATTATCGTGAATTATAGGATATTTGGACGGTGCGATATTCTAAACGAATGTAAATAAAGGGAGTATTATTTTCAACCTTATATAAATCCTTTCACAACGAGACGTCTAAAACAATGAACTATAAATAATATGCACAAAGCCCGCATGTGGCACTACAAATACGGTATTAAAAAGATTGAAGTTCATCAACATTGAGCAAAACAACCCTCATAAATAACGTTTACTTCCGAAATACCTTAAATTCTAGCCTAAATCAACATTAATTACCGGATTAAGATGGTTGATGTCATATATGTATATAATAAATATAATTTTCCTTGTACCCTTCCTGTGTGCCAAAAAAAAAAAACTTTATCAGATATAAGAAAGGTTTCTTTCGCATAGTCTCCTCAAATATCTACAAATGAACATATCTTTATATATAAATTAGAAAGCAAAACAAGATAGAAATATGTGAACATAGAGAGCGCGTGAAAGACAGAAACCAATCAAATTGCGTGCGTCACATCCAGTTCAAGCTCAATGCTTTTACGTGCTTCTTCTGCTTACATAAATCCGGCTGCAATTTGTTTATCCATAAGGCTTCGTATGTGGCTAGCTCCCTTTTGTTTTTACATTTAGTAATTACTTTGAATGCTACGTCTGGAGAACATACGTGCGATGTTTCGATGATGTGTTGCGCAATAGCAGACGTGTATTCACCATTTGATTTAAAACAGGCGTTCAAGTTGCAATGTTCTCTCATTCAAGTGATTAACCGTCTGGTCGATCGGCCTGCGTAAGTTGATCGACAACTTGCGCATGTATATTGGTAAATAATATTTAATATCGACATTAACGACGGTTTCTATTATTTTATTGCAGAGAATTTATTCATATGCCAGAGAAGAACAAATGATAAGTATGGTCGGGAATCTCAATTCTGATAAAAGTTACCCTACCGCCAAAATAAGTGTACTGGTATCATCTGCTGGTTTGGTGTAAATTATACAGAGATTAGTTGTCTTCAGAGTGTCACCACACAGGGCTTTGTATGAAAATGGATCTTCTACTGCTTTAGTACAACTACGTATTCGAGATTGCACTATCCATCTGTCCCAAATTTCATAATAAATTTGATTGCGGTTGAGATTGGGTGCCGATTTCTACTCATGGGCACTAAACAAATGCGTAAATGAGATAACATATATTTTATACCTTCATGATGACTTCCGCATATCCTTTTTGATCGATTTGAGCTAAATTACTAGTGACTGTGGTTAACACCGGTAGAACTACAACTAGTAAGATTTTGTGTTCGTATTAATTGACTTATAAATAAGACACTGCTAAAATTTGCTTTATAGTTGTTCATTGTATTTTGGAATGTTTAATTCAGTCTACACAATTGTTCCGGTCCAGTTGCGCAGAAATACGGCCGCCAGAATCTCTTGATCAACGTGGCAAAAAGGCAAACAATTACAATATTTAAAAATAGTTGTTGAAAAAATAAATCAAATTCAGTGCCGATTATTTAACAAAATCTTCGTCAAATGTAGCGCCACTGGCATATGTTCATCACATAAAGCAATAAAATATACTGAATGCCGTATTCTGTAGGCATTTTAAAAATAAAAAAAAGGTAAATTCAAAGTTACGCATCACAAAACACTTTAACTGCTCATACAACCCTGATGAAAGAACTGACATCGTGCTGTCAGCTTATTTGCAATATCTAACACACAAAGCAAGTAGGCAGTGGTCTCTGTCTGAATTGAATGGGGATCATAAATTTTTCTCGTTTGTCTAACGCCGAATTCAGCTCCATTTTCGATCCAGGAGATATTCAGCCACACCCAAGTAGTAGACAGTCTGTGCAATACCAAACAATGGAGCAATGACCATCATTCGGCATCCAGCGCCTTTGAACAACGCTCGTAAACCTTCGTTATGTAAAGTTTTCCTATAAATGTTTAGCGGAATAAAATAACAAACACAGCTAAAATGAGTGTTAAACACATAATTTCTAACGAAACGCGCGCAAGAGCACGCATGTCTACAGCACCCAATTATTCTCGCAGTAGCACATTTTAGACTAAATACAGCCTTTAAAGTGCAGATCGTTTCCAAAATAACTGAACACATTGTCCATAAAAATCACGTTCTAAATCAGTCTGATTTTCATGGCTTACAATGTAAGAAGGAAAAAATAGTGACGCTTTCGGAAGTTGTATACAACCTCCTCAATCCTCAGACAAATGAACAAAACAAGTTCGTGCATAATTTGAACAGAAACTGAATATTTTTTGTGCGTTTAATCGCGTGTACCACACGCAGAACGTGTGTTTCCCGCTTCCTGTTTCCTGTTATATAATTTACGTATAGAATCAATCCTAATCCCCATTACTTTCCAAAATAGAATGTGTAAAGTACCAGATTCTACGGTCCTGTTGAATTCTGATGATAAAGAATATGGTCTTATTTAACAGTGTTATGTGTACCTGCTTTATGATAAAATAATATTTATACATACGATTTATTACCAGATTAAATTTACAAAGAAGTTGAACGAACTATACCTTAAATACCATTTCCGCTTAGAATAAATCCAGAAAAAAGATAATCAAGTTAATATTGTGGTTTAATATTCTGACAATCTCGTACTTTGTAAATAAAATAAGTCTAGCTGCATTGGTGCTTACATGCCAAAAACAGATGTATTTGGCAAAGTTTCCTTAAATACAAAATTAATGAATTAAAAAAGTATTTAATAGTAAAATGTACGTTCCAACTTGTAACGACTTTCCGTATTTAGTATTATGCTGTCGCTAGAAATCAAGCTATAAATGTGGATGATAGTCTAAATAGTTTAATTCTTAAGAGACTAGAATATGCGTACAAATTAAGATGTCTTGGTTAGTTTATAATAAAAATGACTACAACGAAATAAAACTAGCATTCGTGCTCTACAAATAAATAACTGCATGCACAACGACGTTAATAATTCACAATAAGCAAGACTGGCATAAAGTTACAAAGTATAAAACTTAAAATTGCATGCAATTCACGATTTCGGTCACGTAGGTTATGAGTTGTACATTTCTAAACCAAATGCTCTCAAAATCAGACCAAGACGGCGGCAATTCTTGCAACTAACGACGATTGCCCAATAGGGATGAAAAAGTCAGGCCGACGAATAATACTTGAAGTCATATGCAACTTTAAGTTTATATCGACATCATACATAAGATTAAATCCTGCTATTGAACTTGAATTAAATTTTTCTTACACATTCGGCACAGTGTCTATCTTAAATTGACAGATAGGAACAGGCTACTTGAAACTTCAGGTCCAAACGATACCAAAAACAATCCACAAATGGGAATGTCTAAAACATAATTGGATGTAGAAATTAACATTGTATGTCACGAAGTAAACACCAATCCCATTTGATTTAGCCATACGTTGGAAAACATAGCAAAACCACGGTCAGTCGCACGCAATGACGCGTTTCGACTTTCCATGATGATCATCAGAGTACGATGGCAAACTGACTAGCGAGGATCAAACCGCATTGCATATATATAGGGAAAGCAAAATTAGATATGCGGCTCTCACCTCTAATAATCATGCATACAATATTTACTTCAAACTTGCAAACCTGATTTAAATTATTGTTCCCACCACCAGCGAAATCAATGATTGTTAACTTTTATTAGCTGTATATCTGTGACGAAAGCTGCAAATGTTTAATTTTCGTGACTGCATAGAAATTGTGCCGCCGACATTTCCAGACAACTACAATTTATGCGACACTATTAGAGGTGAAATCCGCATATTAAATTTTGCTTTTCATATATATGCATTGCGTTTTGATCCTCGCTAGACAGTTTGCCGTCGTACTTGGATGCTCATCATGGAAGGTCGAAAAGCGTCAGTGCGTGCGATTGGCCGTAGTTTTGCGACGTTGTTTAAGGACTGGCTAAATACATTGGGATTGGTGTTTACTTCAAGCTCACATACCTAATGATGATCACGGAAGATGAAAACGCGTCAGCACGTGTGACTGACAGTAGTTGTGCTATTTAGTTCGATGAATGTTTAAATAAAATGGAATTGGTGGTTACCTTAAGCTCGAAGACTAGATTTAAAGTATTTTTACCACCATACGCGCAATCACTGATTGTTTAATTGTATTACCCATATATATATATGTATATATATATTGGAAAGGCTCCAAGAAATTAATGTTCATGACTGCATAAAAATTGTGCAGTCGGTATTTACAGTCAAGTACAACGTAAGAGACAACTAGATGTGAGAGCCGCATATATAATTTTGCCTTTAATATATGCGTATTTCAGTTCAATTCCCGCTAGTCAGTTTTCCATCGTACTCTGATGATGACCACGGAAGGTCAAAACTCGTAGTATGTGTGACTGACGGTAGTTTTGCTGTGTTGTGAAACTATTTCAATACAACGAGATAGATTTTTATATCAAGCTAGCAAGCTTGATTTAGAGTAGTCATTTACGCCAGTGCAGTCTACGAAAGTTAATTGGTAGAAATTATATCTATCCAGACTTACTTAAAACAGTCCACGATGCCGTTAAATTGAACTTCTCCCGCCACGCGGTTCATGTTTTGCACACGCGTTTTAACGACTACAGGAAAAATTAAACAAAAATGAAACTTGTGTCAAAAGTTAAGAATAAAATCAAATTCTAGAACTTTAATTAAACGAATGATAATAAATTCGAAAAACTTAGTGACTGTCTTAACAGACAGAAGAACAGGCACAATTTGTTTACAGTACCTCAATATAATACGATATAAATTTGAATGCGAATTATATCTTAACACTTCGCTCGTGTTATGAATGAGCTGTAGATTTTCATATACTACAGCATGATGTTGGTTGCTCGTCGCTAAGCTTACGCAATGTGGTTTAAGTGTAGATGACCACTACGCATAAGAAAGAATCTTATCGTTTTAATCGATAAAACATGTATAAACTTTGAAAAACGCTCTGATAATACATCTCGACGTATAGGTACGCATCAATAGAAATCTAGATTTCGCGCATGGTAGTTTACAGAAAAGATTTTACCAAAAAGGTACAATTAACCAAGATTTTCTACTGTATGCTCTTTGCCACTAGATTGCAATTAATTTAGGCCTTTCCAATTATCTATTGATTGTAAGGAGTAACGGGCACCGCATTAATAAGTATCAGTATCGCGAATAATAGAGTTTGGCTAGGAGGATGCTTGTCTACCTAGTTTGCGGTTCTAGTCATCCAACGAGGTTGTCTCGATAATCTGGATAGCGAATATGATTGATCTACAGAGACCGTACCCAAACAAGCGCAATCGGATTTCTAAAATATGGTTCGATGATGATAAAACATCAAAGAATATGCCTTATTTTAAAAAAAAGTGACGACATAATAGCCAGAGTTATCGCTGTCTAAGCAATCAATTGTGTACTCTATACATGAAGCGAAAGGTGCTCTTGTTTTGATAAAAACAACAGAAATTAAGCCGCCGACATGCCCAGTCATGTACAATGTACGCATGCACTACTAGGAGTGAGAGCCTCTAATCATATTTTCCATATCTAATATACGCATTGCGGTTTCGTCCACGCTAGTCAATTTTCCGTTGTGCTTTGAAGGTGACTATGGAAAATTGAAGCGCGTCAGTAGGTGAGACTACGATGGCTTTACTGTGTTGTGCGACTAGTAAAAAATCGGATTGGTGGTCACATCAAGTTGGAAACTTAATTTAGAAAAACCCCATCAATTTTAGACTTTACCTGCTTTAAAAAAATTCTCACAAAAAAGCCAGAATGATCACTACACGCGCAAGCATTGATTGCATAACTGTATAAATTATATGCATTTGGAAAACGTTGCAATTTTTTATTCATGAATGGAATAAAACTTGTGCGGCCGACTTCTTCAATCAAATACAATGTAGGAGGGATTGCTAGGAGCGAAATCCGCATAACTGATTTTCCATAATTTGTATATGCATTACAGTTTAAACCCCGTTAAAAATTGACCAGTTGTGTCCTGAAAATGACCATGGAAGGCCGAAGTGCGTCAGCGCGTGCGACTGGTTAAATGAAATAGGAGTCGGTGTAATCTGACGTTCACAACTTAATTGTAAAGAAGCCTCGTTATAGCGTTCCACGTTTTCTTCTTTTTGACAATGGCCACAAATAAAATCCGGACTTATGGTAGTTGGATTGTATTGCCTTCCATTGGTGGATTTTGATTGCACAACTCACCGTCAATAGGAGTAACCGTAAATGCTGCCACACAACCAGCCAAGCAACCGGAAAGGAAAGACCAGTGAAAAACGGCCTCCGCACTGGTAGGGGAACGACGCGGTCCCTGAATACAAATTTTATAAAAACACTAATAAATAAATGTTGCACGAAATGATAATCATGTTTAAACATGATAACAAGGTAAATTAACTCGCAATAGACTAAAATATTTGGCCAGATACACAAAAAAGCTAAACTGATTTAAATAATAGTTACAACTACCTTCGTAGGCAATGATTGCTTACTTATACAACTTGTATACATGTGGCGATAGCTGCAAAAGTTTCATGTTCGTGATCGCGTAGAAATTATGCAACCGACATTTCGAGTCAGATACGCTATTTGCCAGATAACTGGAGGTGAATACTGCATATCTACTTTCTTCGTTACTTATATATTAATTCAGGTTTGATCCTCGTTAGGAAGTTGGCCATCATGCTTTAAGATGATCATGGCATGTCGAAATGCGCCAATACGCGTGAACGTCGTTAGTTTTTCTATATTGCACGACTGGTTAGATGCTAATTGGATTAGTGCTTATCTAAACCTCGCAAACTTGATTTAAATAAAAATAAAGCCCCACCTGATTCCAATAATTTGAAAGGCACGAACAAATAAAAAAGGAGTTCCTTCATAGAATATTTAAGAGATGCACGCGAATTAGCTAGGTAAATATAATTAACCTTGCCAATCGACAGGTCACCTTATTTCCTCACTACTGAAGTGTCAATTGGAAAGTGAGGATTCACTGCGGAGTGATTAAGTGTTAAATTTCGCAAATAACCGTTTCCAGCCATGATATAGCTGATTAAATGATTCTGCAAGTTTGTCAATCATAAATATTTAACCCTGCCATACAGCAGCCTCAGATTTTCATACAGATTACAACCAAGGTCAGTAAATTCAGCAGATGGTAATTTTTTGCAGCATGATGAACTTCTTTCATCGTATTATCAAATATGACAGTAATCTGCATGCATCAGGCAATATTTAAAGGTCGGGAATGTGATCTTCTCTAGTTTTTACAGATAAATGTAATCTGTTTCATCGATTTAAATGTTAAAAATAAGCTAGTATAGGTTACCTAGTCGTGCAACTAATGAGAATCGATTTCCAGGATAAAATCGAAATAGTTTGTCATCAAATTTCTAAAGACACAATGTCGCTCATTTCAGCAAAACAATCACACATGCAGAATAACGCATTCACAATGACAGGTGAACTCATCTTTACCTAATGCTATAATCCAAAATAAGGAATGTTTTTTAATCAAACGCATAAAGTGGCGCCAAATCTTTCATCCTAATATATATGCAAATATGTATTAGGTGTTGCGAACTTAGTAACAAATTAGTTCACTTGTGACCAGAAGGATACATCAAAGACAGCATGAACGGAAAGAATAATCTCATGCTCATACGTTTCGTGCTTAATGGCGACTCATCAGTAGGAGCCGGTATTACGCCCTTTAACCACTATATATTTGGTCGAAGAATGTGGAATAATAGGCCGGTACAATCTCCTAGACGAATATGTAAACCTGCAATAGTGAAGCTAACACCATATAAAGTCTTCGACAATGCGACTTCAACGCTTACTCACACTATATAATATACATACCGAGTCTGTAAAGGATGCTAACACTATGGCTAATGTGTTAGTATCTGATACCAAAATTATTGTACCGAAAAGGTACATGGTACTAACACTATGGTTTCCCAGTCGGAACATGGTACCAACATGATGGATATCAATTTATGCTGAAGTTCACCGAAATTCAGAATTAAATCAATTTCTGAACACATGTTACTCCAGTAAATCCATACAATCTGGCCTTGGTCGATATCAGTTATCACATTTCGCGGTAAGCATGACATCATTCAATTTAATATATTACAGTTAAATACTGTTTGTTGCGAAGAACTAATATATATGCAAGTATGTATTAGGTTTTGCGAACCTAGTAACAAATTAGTTCAGTTGTGACCAGAAGGATAAACCAAAGGCAGCATGAACAGAAAGTATAATCTCATGCACATTCGTTTCGTGCTTACTGGCGACTCATAATTAGGAGCCGGTATTACGCCCTTTAACCACTATATATTTTGGTCAAGTATGTGGAATAATAGGACGGTACAATCTCCTAGACGAATGTGTAAACCTGCAATAGTGAAGCGACTTCAATACTAACTCACACTATATAATATTTATATACCGAGTCTGTAAATGATACTAACACTATGGCTATTGTATCAGTAACCGATACCAACATTATAGTACCGAAAAGGTACATGGTACAAACATGATGGATATCAATGTATGCTATAGTTCACTGAAATTGAGAATTACAACTATGTCTGAACACCTGTTACTCCAGTAAATCCATACACTCTGGCCTTAATCGATATCGGTTATCACATTTCGTGGTAAGAACGAAATGTTGTTATTCCATAGTTGTGTAAGAAGTTAATTTGAGTGGCAAAACTAGCCTTACTACCGTTCATACTGTCTTTGGCTTATTCTTCTGGTCATTATTGAACTAATTTGTTTTAAGATTCGCAGCACCTAATCCATAATTGCATACATATTAGTTCTCTGCCTCAAACAGTATCTAACTGCTATTTATGTAAATGCGATGACTGTTATCGATCGAGGCCAGTGTGTATTGATTTGCTGAAACAACAGGTAATCGGAAATAGTTTTAATTCTCAATTTTGGTGAACTATAGGATAAATTGAAATCCATCGTATTGGTACCATGTACCGATTCGGCAATCATAGTATCATGTAAATTTTCGGTACTACAATGTTTTTTATCGGGCACTAACACAAAAGCCATAGTGTTGGTATCCTTTACAGACTTGGTGTATATATTAAATAGAGTGAGTTAGCGTTGAAGTCGCATTGTCGAGACTTTATATGATGTTAGCTTCACTACTGCACGTTTACATGTAAGTCTATAAGATTTTACAATCCTATTTTCCCACATTCCTCATCAAAAGAGCGTAATACCGGCTCCTACTGATGAGTCGCTTGTAAGTACCAAACGAATGGACACGAAATTATACTTTCCGTTCATGCTGTCTTTGGGTTATCCTTCTGGTCATTATTGAATTAATTTGTTACTAGGTGCGAAACACCTAATACATAAGTGAACCATACGAAATTTTTTAATGAAACAGCTCGAAAATTTTTTCAGCGCGCAAGCCCACATTAAACTAATTTTGCCAAGAGTGTTGACACCTCCTTTTTCTGCAGACCAACTCGTAAAGCACTATCAAATAGCAAAATATTACAAACAGCGTGGTTAAATTGTACATGAACTCGAAATCATGTTGCGAGGTCGAGATGTAAACTTATTAATTTAATTAGATGATACAGGCGCACAATTTTCTGAACGACTGCGATGTCATAGAAATCGAAGGCCCACTTCGAAATTATTAAAACTCCAAGAAACGGAGGCTCAAAATGACTTACCGTAGCATATTGCTCCGATGAAAAGTGAGGAACCCATCCCAACCAAGTAAATGTGTGCATTGCCAGTGGCCATTCAAAAATGATACACATATACCTTAGCCAACAAACGCCTGCCCTAAGCTGCATCTAAGACGCTCAATGCTTCCAACCAGGAAATATTCCTAACGGGCAACAAAAGCCAGCTAAGCTAACTCAGACCAGACTTCTGCTCTAAATGATGTGCATGGACAAATTAATGGAAAACTATATTTCACATTCGAATTGCGCCACCAGAATGAGCAATATAATGGAAAAAATGCGAAACTGGATTTAGAAACATTCCTGATCAATGTTGTGACTAACGCAGGCCGAATTCCAGTTCGTTTGTTTATGGAAAAAATTACAAGAACCATTGTCGGCCCCCTTCTTCAGTTCACCCATCATCACCAGTTTTGAAATCAAACCCATTTTGAAAAAACCAGTTTCGCAAAATTTTCATTCGTACAAGAAATATTTGATTTGGAATTATTGTTACACCACTGTCAAATTGTACAACATTTACAACATTTAAAACTTGTGATGATGGATGAACTGACGAATTTGTCCGACAATGGCGGTTTAAATATTTTCAGGAATCAGAACAGCTAGAGTTCAGCCTGTATTATTCAAAACAAAGATCAGCTAAACAAAATGAGCAGACCGCCGTCACCTCTCATTCCGGCTATTCAGGACGCTTTAGACGCGGTGTTGTGCGAGTTTTTATGGCAAGCTATGCCTTATAACTGCGTCCGAGCAAAAAATGTTTAACAGCGGGATGCTTATTCTGAAGAGACATTGGTCCGTACACACATAATGAAAGATCGCAGATGGCTGGTTATAACTACAGGTCTTAGGAAATTCCAAATACATTCTACCTGAAGAAAATGCTGACCAGATACCAAAGTTTGGCTATGACCTCAAGTTTCGTGAAGTATGCGGCACGGGTGGCGAGGCTGATAGTTCCAGACTTCGAAGGAAATATGCAACGGTTCACAGTCACATCGACGGCAAATACTGGACAATCTTGAAGAGTTATCAGTAAGGACGAAATCAGTCTACTGAATGTATTTAGTTACCTGATTCAATTTTGAGTTTATATATATATATATACATATATATATACATATATATATATATTCATATATGCTAGCTCCAAATCAGATAAGCATGTAAGGTTTCTCCTGAAAATAACAAAGATCAGCACTTAATTGGTGTAATGAATAGTGGATTGATCAAAATGAAGGCATTATTTAATAAAGTGTAATAAACCGCGTGTCTTACCAGTTTGTTGAGGTTTGCAAACAGAGTGAAGTATATTGCTGAAAAGGGAACATCTCGAAGGAGAGTGGCAGGCATCCCTCGATACAAACCACGAATACCACTTTCACGAAACAGTCTTGCAGCAATCGAAGCCGCTGACGATCTCGAACCTACAAGTATGCACGTTAAAATGGTAATATAGCATAAAAGAAAAATTAAATTCTATTTAAAGCGAGTAATTTTTTAAGGTTATCAACGAGGCAACGCGGAATCTACAGACAACTACCGTTAGGTCTGGGCGAGGAAATATTTCCAAATAGTCACAACAAAATTATAGCATTAGTAATAATCATAGCATAAAAACAGAAAAAAACATTGTTAAACAGGTGTGAATTTCTCCGTTACATTTTGTCTCCTCGTAAAGGAAATAATGCCTTTTAATAAGAAAGTCTGTTGACCTCTACGGCAATGCACTGGAATATATCATTTACGAAAGAGTTCATTATTGGCATAACCTGGGATGGCTGCCTAGAATAAGCGGCCCAAGACTGACACAAAGAACCAATTCGTCTGTTTGTCGGTATTCCGTGGCATATTATATCTTTCGAAGTTCTGGTCGACGCACATAATAGTCAAAGCACTAAAAGAAATTTAGCTTTATCATGATGCGGAGTGAGCAATTTAGTTAAAGCTAGCTCATTTTTCGTTGTTATCTATTGATAGTAAGAACTGCATTAATAGTTAACCATGATTTCGTAACAGCGGTTCATTATCTCCCAGGATCACCTCCGATAATATCAGTACGAACTTTTCCGATTATAATAAGCTACAGACGTAATCAGACTTCTCGGTAACTTTTGAATTTGGTTTCATTATGCAGTAGAATTCAGTGTCAAGTGGGTAGCGACGGGGTGGGAGGAAGTGCTCTGGACGATAAGGGCACGTTTTGGCCGCTAAAACAGCTATGACCATTGAAGATCAGACTGTTAATGCTCGTCAGCCTTTGTCGAAAGACTGTCTAAATAAGAAAGCTATGAATAAAAACTATCCCCACTCGGAATGGTCAAATTATTGTTCTTCTACTCCTCACGCATAACAATAAATAATACCAATACTAATAATTCGAAATGGCGTCGGTAGTCGCGCAGGAATAAAATGTTTTCTTACCATCTGAGTTTCACTGTATGGATAAGCAAAATGAATCCAGTGCATCCAACTACATATTCAATACCTCCACATTTCATTGCGCATGTCCAGTTTATTATCTAACAAAACTGTTTTCGATGCTATGTATAAAGTTGACAATTACCTTATCGTTGCTATACGCTAAAAGGCACTAAATACCTTCTTCCATATTAACACTTATTTTCGAGTCTTTTCGACGGTCATACCAAAGCATACCAAATAAGGTAAACACACACACACACACACATATATATATATATATATATATATATATATATATATATATATAATAAGGGTAAGTAGAAACCATGTATTTGCTCAGCATCGCCATAAATTGTTTAATCGGCATTTTACTTCCTCTTAATATAAGCACATGATTCGCCGGAGAACACGTTGGGTACTAGTAAATTGATGCGTATACATAGCATATCCGCGCTTACCAACCTACCATTTTCATTTAGTTTGTACTTGCCAATAATTTGAGCCAAATTTCCTGAATTAATCATCGCATGATAAAAAAATACTTGAAATATCTTGTTCTATCAAATATAAACTTGAACAGTATACAGGTTCGATGAACATTATCATTCCGTCGTAAAGACCATCCCCTCCTCAACGTGGTACGACGGTGTCAACCATGTTTCGATGGCCGATCGTACATGAGCTAACGGGGCTATGGCGGTGGTGTCACCAGGTCGTGGTGGATTTCCGACCGGCAATCGGATCTCCTATAAAATACCACATGAGCCCGACGACGGCACCATGACGCGGCGTGTGTTCCCCGCCACAAAAGGGGACAACAGCCACAGGATTACATGGACTCCTGGACAGTACCCCGTACTTCCGAATGGCGAATGAGCTCTCAACAGCCACCGGCAACCATGCAACTTACTGCTGCCTTGCAGACTGCGCTTGGATGTGCAAAGGCTAGAGGTGCGTCCTCGATCAAAAAGCCGAGTGGTGAGGGGACACCACTTGTACCGAATTCCCAAGAAACTCCATGAAATGGAGCCGGCTTATCCTCTAAAAGGAGTCAGCCGCAGTAAAGTAAAGTAAAGTAACATTATCATTAATTCATAATGGTTTAACCAATTTATACACCTTTACTATGCCATAAACTATGGGCACGAATGCATCTCTTGGTATGAAGGAGTTCGACGTGCTTCATCCAATTCATCATTAGATATTATATTTTTAATTAATAATTCCGCTTCCCACTATTGCTTATCAATAGCGTCTCAATTTATTTTAATGTATACCTTTGGAGCGTTAAGTCATTCGTACGCATTTTCATTATTATAAGACTAAATAATCAGAACTGTCGTTCCTACTTTATCTGCTTTCAAACAAATGATACTGTTATTTAAATCAAGTTTGCGATCTTGATATAAATACTTGACCCATTATTTACATGCATTTGTCAATATAAACTAAGTAATATATTGTGTGGAAAAGGCAATTCATCCAGTAGACCAGTTTCCTCCATACTAGGAACTCATCACGTACTGTCTAGAATTCGTCGTGTACAGGGCACGAACCAAGGCACGTCTGCTTCAGAATCACCAACCCGTGGCGAATTCTGGATAGTACGTGATTAACTCCCAATAAGGAAGAACCCGGTTTACTGGATGTATTGCCTTTTCCACAATATACAAAAAAATCGGTATGTGTGCGGAAACCGATGTGGTATAAGCTCATAGCCAGTTGTTTCATAGGTTTTGTTTCAGCGTTCAGTGTAGTTCAGATACTAGGCGAACAAGCCTGATTCTGGACAGGGTGAGGCGGTATAGAGTTTACTTTTATTTTAAAGTAATCTCAGTAGTAGCAACATATATGTCACTGCCTCAGAACAGAACAATTTCCGGACATTTAGGGTGCATTTGAATCATAGGGTCGCAACGCTCTATAGAATAGACCATAAAAAGGGAATTCCTGTTAAATTTGCAAATATAATACAAGACTTCTTTGCAAACAAATTTGGTCGCAATCAAGTCTGCAAAGAACTATCACATAAATTTACTATTAGCATTCACAGATGTCAATGATATCCGCTTTTAGTTTATTGCGTTAACAGATTCTATTATGATCATATTTTGCCAGACGGTCAAGATGCACGCATCAATGTTCTCTCATATATATATAATGTTGGTGAAAAGTAAAAATTGTGTAATAAAAAATTCAACTCATAAATAAGGCTATTTTGTACGTTATTCGGCAATTCATAGATTTAAAATAAAATCCAGCAGAGACTTCGTGAATGTAAAAGTGGTACGACAATATTATGACTGCACATTTTATGAATCCTTATCTATTTGTACAAACGTATGTTGGATTAATCAGAGGTACTACCTCAACCTAGTAAGAGCCCACCTCCTTGAATATGAAAATATAAACTGAGAGGGGAGGCCTTGAACTGTTTTACATCTAATTCCTTCTCAGTTTTAATAAAACTGTAATAATTATTATTGATTTATGCTCTTAATTTGTTAATATAACTATTTTAATTTTAAACTTTTTTCTCATCATTGTTCAACTGCAAAATCCTTTATAGAATAAGAGTTGCTTTTATGATATATTCTACCAAACTATTATTGTAGTTCTCTTCTCTCTCTCCCTATATATATATATATATATATATATATATATATATATATGTATTATTTTAATTAACGTATTTGGCTTTCGAAACAAATTCGTATAACCGTATCACTGTACCTAAAATTAAACTGTTACAATTTATCCCTCTTTTCTGAAGATTATAGTCCCTCGCCACGTGATGTATACACTGAAAAAAGTTAAGTCACGGCTATTTTATTTGACAAAATTTACTTTTAGCTTTGCACATGGCAACAACGCTATGTCTCATTTAAAATCCCGCATTTCAATATATATATATATATATATATATATATATATATATATATATATATATATATAATGTCCATTGTCTTCGAATATTACTAAGTATATTTCTTATTAGGAAAAAACAATAAAAACATCACTTCACAATCCTTCATTTATATACATCCTGGACTTTCAATTGATTATGTCGGCGGCAAGCTAAATAGGATAAATTACCTGTCTTAGCAGTTCTGCCCTCATCTTGAAGTTGAATTTTCAACAGCTCCATTGGAGTCGTTATAACACTTTGACACGCACCCGCAGAAGCACCTGCGATCATTTCGCGACCCGGTGTCAGCTGTTGACTTGAATAGAAGACAAAAAATTTATAGCAATAGATGGAATACGAAGTATTTGGCTGAATAAAAGACTGAATATTCAATCATTTGTAAGCTGAGAGTAAACTTAATTGAGCTAGATACTGTTTTAGACGGAGAACTAATATATATTCACTTACGTATTAGGTGTTGCAAACCTAGTAACAAATTAGTTCAGTTGTGACCAGAATGATAAACCAAAGGCAGCATGAACGGAAAGTATAATCTCATGCACATTCGTTTCGTGCTTACTGGCGACTCATCAGTAGGAGCCGGTATTACGCCCTTTAACCACTATATATTTGGGTGAAGAATGTGGAACAATTGGACGGTAAAATGAATACTATTCTTAATTTAACAAAATGTACACTAATAATTTTAACTTTAACATTAAAAATGTAGTACCTAAATGCAGAAATTGAAATGCTCCTAAGAAGTACCCATGTACAAATGCGCCTACCGGGGAGGCATACTATATATATATATATATATGTTTGCCTGCCTATATATTCATAAGTCTAGAGAGACAGCTATCTTGTTATCGTGATTACACGCAAATGTAAATTAGTTTTCCGAAACAAGCAGTATCTAATTGTCATATATTTAATTAAATGATATCATGATTACCGCGAAATGTAATAACAGATGTCGATCAAGAGTGTATGAAATTACTTGAGCAACAGGTGTACTGAAATAGTCGTAATTTTCAATTGTGGTAAACTATATCATACATTGAAATACAACGTGTTGGTAACATGTACCGTCTCCGCAAACAATGTGTTAGTACCATGTACCTTTTCGGTACTCCAATGGTGATATGGGTACTGACGCAATAGCCATAGTATTGGTATTCTTTACAGACTCGGTGTATATATTATATAGAGTGAGTCAAAGATTTTATATGATGTTAGCTTCACTACTGCAGATTTATACATTAGTATAAGAGATTGTACCGACCTATTTTTCCACATTCCTCACGCAAATATATAGTGGGTAAAGGGCGAAATAGTACTTACTGATGAGTCGCCAGTAAGCACGAAACAAATGTGCACGAGATTATATTTTCCGTGCATGCTGTCCTTGCTTTTTCATTCTGGTCATAATTGAACTAATTTGTTACTAGGTGCACAACACCTAATATATAATTAAATGTTAATTGAGCTTTAGATTATTCAACTAACGGAGCATACAAGGCAAAATTAACCAAGTATATACAGAAAAACTATCCTTTCCATGCGCAAAATGTAAGAAATTTTATCGGATACAAGAACCGTTTTCTTCTTATATTCTTCGCAGGTATCTGCAAGTGAATATCTCTTTATAAATAAATTGAAAGACCAGACAAACTATATAAATGTAATCGTGGAGCCTGAAATAAAGAAAACCCAATCAATTGCGTGTTCAATGCCTGAACATGCTTATTCTGCTTGTATAAATCCGGCTACAATTTGTTTATCCAAAAGGCTTCCCATGTAACAAGCTCCCTTTTGTTATTGCATTTAGTAATTATTTTAAATGCTACGTCAGGAGAGCATACGCCTAAGATTTCTACGATTTGTTGCGCAATTGCAGATCTGTATTCACAATTTTATTTAAAACAGGCTTTTAAGTTACAATGTTCTCTCAATCGAGTAATTAATCATCTGGTCTCACCTCTAGCAGTCTCGCATACATTGAACTTGACTGGAAATGTCGGCTGCACAATTTCTATGCAGTCACGAACATTAACTGTTTGTAGCTTTCGCCACATATACATATATAGGCAATACAATTCAACAATAATTGTTTGCGCAGGTGGTGGTAACAATTCTTTAAATCAAGTTTGCGAGCTTGAAGCAAACACCAATCCCATTGTATTTAACCAGTCGTCGAACAACATAACAAAACTACCGCCAGCCGCAACGCACTGACGCGTTTCGACCTTTCTTGATCATCATCAGAGTACGACGGCAAAGTGACTATCGAGGATCAAACCGCATTGAATATATATGGAAATCAAATTTAGATATGCGGCTCTCACCTCTAGCAGTCTCGCATACATTGAACCTGACTGGAAATGTCGGCTGCACAATTTCTATGCAGTCACGAACATTAAATGTTTGTAGCTTTCGCCACATATACATATATAGGCAATACAATTTAACAATAATTGTTTGCGCGGATGGTGGTAACAATTCTTTAAATCAAGTTTGCGAGCTTGAAGTAAACACCAATCCCATTGTATTTAACCAGTCGTCGAACAACATAACAAAACTACCGCCAGCCGCAACGCACTGACGCGTTTCGACCTTCCTTGATCATCATCAGAGTACGACGGCAAACTGACTATCGAGGATCAAACCGCATTGAATATATATGGAAATCAAATTTAGATATGCGGCTCTCACCTCTAGCAGTCTCGCATACATTGAACTTGACTGGAAATGTCGGCTGCACAATTTCTATGCAGTCACGAACATTAACTGTTTGTAGCTTTCGCCACATATACATATATAGGCAATACAATTCAACAATAATTGTTTGCGCGGGTGGTGGTAACAATTCTTTAAATCAAGTTTGCGAGCTTGAAGTAAACACCAATCCCATTGTATTTAACCAGTCGTCGAACAACATAACAAAACTACCGCCAGCCGCAACGCACTGACGCGTTTCGACCTTCCTTGATCATCATCAGAGTACGACGGCAAACTGACTATCGAGGATCAAACCGCATTGAATATATATGGAAATCAAATTTAGATATGCGGCTCTCACCTCTAGCAGTCTCGCATACATTGAACTTGACTGGAAATGTCGGCTGCACAATTTCTATGCAGTCACGAACATTAACTGTTTGTAGCTTTCGCCACATATACATATATAGGCAATACAATTTCAACAATAATTGTTTGCGCGGGTGGTGGTAACAATTCTTTAAATCAAGTTTGCGAGCTTGAAGTAAACACCAATCCCATTGTATTTAACCAGTCGTCGAACAACATAACAAAACTACCGCCAGCCGCAACGCACTGACGCGTTTCGACCTTCCTTGATCATCATCAGAGTACGACGGCAAACTGACTATCGAGGATCAAACCGCATTGAATATATATAGAAATCAAATTTAGATATGCGGCTCTCACCTCTAGCAGTCTCGCATACATTGAACTTGACTGGAAATGTCGGCTGCACAATTTCTATGCAGTCACGAACATTAACTGTTTGTAGCTTTCGCCACATATACATATATAGGCAATACAATTCAACAATAATTGTTTGCGCGGGTGGTGGTAACAATTCTTTAAATCAAGTTTGCGAGCTTGAAGTAAACACCAATCCCATTGTATTTAACCAGTCGTCGAACAACATAACAAAACTACCGCCAGCCGCAACGCACTGACGCGTTTCGACCTTCCATGATCATCATCAGAGTACGACGGCAAACTGACTATCGAGGATCAAACCGCATTGAATATATATGGAAATCAAATTTAGATATGCGGCTCTCACCTCTAGCAGTCTCGCATACATTGAACTTGACTGGAAATGTCGGCTGCACAATTTCTATGCAGTCACGAACATTAACTGTTTGCAGCTTTCGCCACATATACATATATAGGCAATACAATTTAACAATAATTGATTGCGCGGGTGGTGGTAACAATTCTTTAAATCAAGTTTGCGAGCTTGAAGTAAACACCAATCCCATTGTATTTAACCAGTCGTCGAACAACATAACAAAACTACCGCCAGCCGCAACGCACTGACGCGTTTCGACCTTCCATGATCATCATCAGAGTACGACGGCAAACTGACTATCGAGGATCAAACCGCATTGAATATATATGGAAATCAAATTTAGATATGCGGCTCTCACCTCTAGCAGTCTCGCATACATTGAACTTGACTGGAAATGTCGGCTGCACAATTTCTATGCAGTCACGAACATTAACTGTTTGCAGCTTTCGCCACATATACATATATAGGCAATACAATTTAACAATAATTGATTGCGCGGGTGGTGGTAACAATTCTTTAAATCAAGTTTGCGAGCTTGAAGTAAACACCAATCCCATTGTATTTAACCAGTCGTCGAACAACATAACAAAACTACCGCCAGCCGCAACGCACTGACGCGTTTCGACCTTCCATGATCATCATCAGAGTACGACGGCAAACTGACTATCGAGGATCAAACCGCATTGAATATATATGGAAATCAAATTTAGATATGCGGCTCTCACCTCTAGCAGTCTCGCATACATTGAACTTGACTGGAAATGTCGGCTGCACAATTTCTATGCAGTCACGAACATTAACTGTTTGTAGCTTTCGCCACATATACATATATAGGCAATACAATTTAACAATAATTGTTTGCGCGGGTGGTGGTAACAATTCTTTAAATCAAGTTTGCGAGCTTGAAGTAAACACCAATCCCATTGTATTTAACCAGTCGT
>JAQBSW010006501.1:25000-48081 GCA_029291075.1 Eudiplozoon nipponicum | reverse complement strand
TAATCTTTTACTGGAGCTAGCTTCAGTTACCAATTCATGCAATCGCCTTTTTCTTCCACTAGCTAGTGCAGTATTCCAAATCGGACCTAAAGATTTTTCAACAGCTGTTTCATTCATAATATTATCTCTAGATTTAATTTCTATAGATTCCCTAATCAATCTCGTCATCCTATTACGACTACATATTGCTATGCGTTTGCATTCCTCCCAGTCGATAGTATGCCCAGTCTCCACTACATGACGAGCAAGATCAGATTTAGCAATATGTCCATATTTACACGCAGTTTTATGTTCACCTCTTCTTACTTTGATTGGACGCATGGTTTCACCAACATACTTGAGACTGCAATCATTGCATGGGATCTCATACACTCCTGAAGTGTCTAAGGGTTCAATCTTTTCTTTTTGGTTAGGGAGTATAGTGCCTAGTGTAAGGGGCTGTTTTAAAACGGTCCTTATATTGTATTTTAAAGCTATTGATTTCACTTTCCTACTTAATATAGAGTCCGGTAATACCATGACCTTCCGCTCTTCCTTATCCTTATCCGCTTTTGTGTATCTCAAACTAGGATTAAATTTCTTCACCATGTCCCTCATTGTTGTATCTATTAAATGAGGAGGGTAACCATTAGTCTTAAATATATCGCGTAGTCTGTCTAATTCTAACTTCCTATGCTTTATATCTGTTAACTTGAGACTTCTTAATGTTAATGACTTTAAGATCCCGACTTTCATACGAAACGGGTGATTGGACTTGAAATTAAGAAGGATTCCTGAATAAGTATCCTTCCTATAAATATCTCTTCCCAATTTCAGACCATTTCTAATTAATTTGACATCTAAAAATGGTAATTCACCCGACGATTCCCTTTCTAAGGTAAATTGTAGTTCGCTCATTCGATTAGCTAAATTTAAGAAATTTACCAATTTATTGTCACCATGGTTCCAGATCAGTAATATATCATCCAAGAAACGTAGGTACAGTTTTGGTTTCAATGGAGTCTTATCCAACAGATTATTTTCCAAATAATGCATAAAGATATTGGCTATTGGGACCGATAAAGGTTGTCCCATTGGAACGCCTCTAATTTGTTTATAAAATTCCTTACGAAATTTAAAATAAGTGGAGGACATACAAATACACATCATCTCCATGACGTGTCCTAACGTCATTTTGCTTCCTTCTAATATTAGTGGGTGATCAACTAGGAAACGTCTAAAACAATCCAGAGCCTCAGGTACCGGTATATTTGTGTACATAGATACTACATCTAAGCTTACTAATCTATCCTTTTCATCTAGTACATATTTATCAATAATTTCAACCAAATGATATGAGTTAAGCAAGGTATGTTCTAAGAAATAGGAATATTTTCTTATTCTATGGCACAAAAACTTTGAAATTTTATATGTTGGGGAGTGTTGTACATTCACTATAATTCTTAAAGGATTACCCGGCTTATGCACTTTAACTAAACCATAAACTCTGGGTGCAACCGTATCTCTTTGAATGAGAGTGTTACCATGCGTCGAATCCAATTCTTCATTAGCAATCATTTTATTGATTAATAATTTTACTTGCCCTTGTAACTTATCAGTAGGGTCTTTTGTTATTTTATTGTATACTTCAGCATTACTTAACTGTTCTATCATTTTATTGTTATAATCAGATTGATTCATCAGAACTGTAGCTCCTCCTTTATCCGCCTTAAGACATATAACATTATTTGATACTAAATCTTTTCTGAGACGTTTAATTTCATAATTAGGCTTAACTTTATCCTCTTTGTGTGTTAAAACCAATGAGGCAACGTCTAATTCAAATTTCACCTTATCATTATCCGAAAGAAGCTTTGCCGTTTTGACAGCCTCAGTAATTAATTCGTTTCTAACCGATCTTTCATTAGGAATAGCCATGTTTAAACCACGGTTAAGTAGTTCAACTTGATCCTTCTTAAGATTTAATGTTGATAGATTTACTATTCTATTAGTCCCGATTAAATTATCACTTTCTTGGGGTCTATAAATTCCCAAGTCAGCTAATTTTTTATTATGTCTAATTCTTACTTTTTTAATTTCTCTATTACGGGCTTTATCACTGAAATCCTCAATGCATTTAAAATCATCTGCGTGCAAAAGAGAAGTTAACATCGATCTTAGTTTAGTTTTTTTCCTTAATAAGTATAATCTTACGTTTAACTAAATCACGAATCAAAGTTTT
This sequence comes from Eudiplozoon nipponicum, assembly GCA_029291075.1. Lineage (NCBI taxonomy): Eukaryota > Metazoa > Platyhelminthes > Monogenea > Mazocraeidea > Diplozoidae > Eudiplozoon > Eudiplozoon nipponicum. Next base: position 45,860 of record JAQBSW010006501.1, on the reverse strand, counting down.
TATAATATTTATACAAAGCTCATGCTTAAGAGACATGCCATAAGCATTTAACTTAAAATTTAATTTAAAACGAAAACATTTAGGAATAACATCATGTTTTAAACAAATACTTAAAAAGGAAATATTTGACACTTGCCTCACGATTTGTTGTTTCAATAACGTATATTTATTATACCATTTAACGGCATTGCTGCTATAATTCCATGTTAAATGTTTCTTGAAGGAGTTTCCGTGTTTCGCACCTGATTGGTACGAATAGTTATTGCATGCAATTGATAAATTATTATTCAGCCACTCTGGTCGAAATTAGTTAGATGAAAACAACGGTTATGAAAATGTACACACACACATATGTGACACGCGAATATCTAATGAAAGGTCAGTCTGAGGTATATAAATATTATGACTAGAGGAAATAAAACACTTGCTTCATTTGTTTCGTGAGATGCAACTGATGAAGGCCTACGGTAAGATGGGCCGAAATATCTTGCTAAAAGAAAATTACTGGAACAATGAAAGCTGCGTTAGTCAAAACGCAGATCAGGTAATTTCAATTAATCCAGGTGCGAAACACGGAAACTCCTTCAAGAAATTGAATATCGCTGTTTTTCATGCGGCGCATACTTTAAAAAAATTGAATCGAAAAAATAAATAATGTGTGGAAGTAAAAATTTATTATATACCTGATATATAAAACACAATTAATAAAATCAATTTTCTTTTCGCCAGAACTTGAAACGACGGCAATATCTGATATATTATATGGTTATTTATTGAAGACAAAGGAATTAAAATTGGATTAAATTCAAGCATTATAAAACAATAAACCGCACAAAGAATGTTCGTTTAATAAACTGGAAGCACAGAGCGTATTTACAGAGTTACGCCAAAACGCGCGCAGATACACATAAGAATATAATTCACTAATATATTTTCAAATCTATTAATAACGTTGTTTACTTTAATCAATGTTGCGACCGTGATATATACGCCTGCCACATTATATACATACATTTGTCTCTATAACCTGTGAAATGTATTGTGTAGAAAAGGCAATTCATACAGTAAACACCAATCCCATTGTATTTAACAAGTCGTCAAACAACATAACAAAACTACTGCCAGTTGTTATGTTGTTCGACGACTGGTCAAATACAATGGGATTGGTGTTTACTTGAAGCTCACAAACTTGATTTAAAAAATTGTTACCACCACCCGCGCAATCAATTACTGTTTAATTCACACTGTATACTGGTTTCGTCCTTATTGGGAACTCATCACGTACTGGCCAGAATTTGCCGCGGACAGGTCTCGAACCTGGGCACGTCTTCTTCGGAATCTGGTGCTCTGACCACTGAGCCACCTTGCCACACCTGCAGAATTGTTATCACCGCCCGCACAACCAATGTTCGTTTAAAGTTATTAATTTGCCAGAAATCAACTCGACTGCGAGATCTTGTATCTTATAATGTAAATTTTGAAAAGCAAGTGGATTATTTTAGAATTCATACAGGATGTGGGAAACGAAAATGCTGAGAAACACACACAAGAATACACTCACAAGCACACGTTCACTAGCACAGTCAATTCATTAGTTCTTATTTAATAAAATTATCTATTATTCCAAAATGTTTTTGACTTAAAATAAATTTTCATTTAAATGATTATGGCATATTTCCTAGACATATTTGTGCAAAAATGATGAGCACGTTGGTTCGTGATAAAAGTGAATTTGCCCTCAGTAAGATGACAACTAAACTAAGATTCAAGTCACTTTCTCTCTCGCACGCAGATGATTTTTAGTGTATAGACGAGTTTACTGAAAATGTCTGTAATAGGATGGTTAGAATTCACAATTAGACATGATAGAAAACTGGAGGATTTCGGAGTTTATAAACCTTTTCAAGACAGCTCTTATATAATTGTAGCTACTTGAATAACAATTTTATCAAAACAAAATATTAAGATGGATCAAGTCTAATTGCTTAATCGTATTTCGAACAAGACAATTCTAAATAGATGATCACTTAAATATGAGGTCATTTCTGAGACTGCTAAAACGAAAAAATGCTTCAGTTAAAAATAAGGTTAAAATTCAATTAGATGTGGCTGTAATAGTTTGAATATATCAAGATGAGAAATTTAAACTAAATTATGTAATTAAACGTCTCAGAAATGAGTTAAAATTTAACAATAATATATGCTTAAAAGCAAACATAACCGGGACACGGTTCTGATGGGTATATCCGATTATAATGACAAAATATTACAGTTAAATACTGTTAGTTGCGAAGACCTAATATATACAAATATATAGTGGTTAAAGGGCGTAATACCGGCTCCAACTGATGAGTCACCAGTAAGCACGAAACGAATGTGCATGAGATTATACTTTCCTTTCATGCTGTCTTTAGTTTATTCTTCTGGTCACAAATGAACTAATTTGTTACTAGATTCGCAACACCTAATACGTAATTATAATGACAAAATGTTTAAGCAATTGAGTAATAATGATGTAAATGAGTAAAATAGCGAAGTACCCAACGTATGATATTTCTAAGTTTCTATGTCATAGAACTAGGAAATATTCCTCCTTCTTATATCATTAATTTTATCTTAAAATTTGGTTGAAAGTGATGATAAATGTGTACTAAACGATATTTTTGCGAGCTTAGACATGGTATTCATGTACACAAATATACATCTTTTTGACGGATCCTTGTTGATTACCCGTTAATTGCATAATGATGTAAAATGACGATTGGGCACATAAGGAAAATGATGCGTATGGACTTCAATTATTTTAAATTTAGAAAAAATTTAATAATTAAACTAGAGGCGTTTCAATAGGACAACCTCTAGCAGTTCCATAGCAAAAATCTGTATGCATTTTTGGCAAATAATTGCATAAATGTGACAAAATTGAAGCCTGAATTGTATCTACACTTCTTGGATGACATATTGGTGATCTGAAACCATGGTGATGATGATATGGTAATACTTTAAAATTTAAATGATCAAATAAGTGAAATTTAGTTTATGATTTAAGTGGATTTATTGAGTGGATTACCATTTATGGATTTCAAATTAATTAAAAATGAAAAGAAGTTAGAATGAGTTATGCATAGGAATGAAAATAACTCAGGAATCCTGCTCAATTTAAAGTTAAAGAATACGTATTGGATAAAAATCTGAATTTTATAATCATTAACAATAAGAAGACTTAGATTAACAGATAAAAAACACTACGATTTGGGATTAAGTAGCCTGCGTTAAATATTCATGGTTATTTGTTACCATCATTGGTTAACAAATACAAAAATGATTTGAATGTTGAAGCTTTTTGCCCAGTGCTGTTCTTCTTATTGTGGATTTGACCGCATTTTTCTTGTGCGGGACAATAGATAGCACTCTTAGGTCGGTAAAATCTTGAATTTTTATCGTTTTCAGTTGCTCTGCTTATTGGCTTCGATTGATGGGTTCTCACTTGTCCCTTCTTTTTTGAGCCTTTTATCAGCTGATTGACTGAAAATGACGTTGGATCAAGATTTTCCATTGTTCTTTGCCCAATATTTCGAGACTTCATTTCCAGTCTCATCTTCAGGGTTGACACAATACGCACAGGAGTAAAACACAACTTGTGACAAATGTGGTATCCTCATTCAAGACAGATATATTTATATCTATTTTAATTCTAAAAGTATTTTTAATTGTCTTCCTAATATCCGGTCTTCATACCTAGTCTCTAATACTCAAATGTATACAAAAACTTATCCCTGTCCCCCTCTGCGCACACAACTACCTATAAACATGTGTATTTTACTAAAGTGACATTTATTGAATAACTATAAGCACACTTAATGTATTGACATACACGCCTATCACTGATATCTATATTTTAATTGCTGTTCCGGACGCATAGAAAGATCAACAAATTTTGAATTCAATATTGCAGTAATCCTCACATGCCCCCCAGTTCACCTAATTCCATCCTGCTTGCAATCGGTTATAGACAGAGAGATTAAAAAACTGTTGAAAGTCTATAGAGTATTATTCTATCGTTTTGACAAGACCGAATACGGAGTTTACACTAACGAAATCGTCTCTCAGCCAAATACACATTAATACTCATATCCTATATAAATTAGTTTCTCCATTAAAATATCTGTGTCGGATATACCTATATAATAAATTTTATATTTATTTACTTATTCATAATTATATATATACTCACTTCTTATAAAAAACATCCATATAATTCCATAGGCTATATATTATGTATATATAGATAAGCATATAAGCAACCATGTGGGTTCTTCCCACATCTTTTATAAATATCTATATATCCTTCATATATATCTATATATATATCTATACCTACGTGTATACACTATATATATATATGAATATATATATATATATTATATATATATATAAATTAGCAATCTTTTATATTTAAATTTTATTTTTACTTATTTATATTTATATATACACACACCCACATCTTATAAAATATCCATTTATACATACGTCCACACGCTATCTATGTATATATAGATAAGCATATAAGCAACCATGTGGGTTCTTCCCACATCTTTTATAAATATCTATATATTCATGATATATATATATATATATATACGTGTATATACCATATATATAATATGAATCTCATACAAGCAACACTGTGAGTCCCGCAACGGATAAATTATATCAGTCAAAATGCTTTTGATAATATTTATATATCTCTTTTATTGTCTATCTATATACCCCTATATATATATGTAGATATATGTATCTATAAGCAATTGAAATGGGTTCTTTGAAATTCAACCACTTACAATTTCTCCTTGAGTGTATAGTATATATACTAATTTTACTCACAATTTATATGTATATATAAATATCAAAGCATATCTATCTTCCCGTCTACACCTCATATATATATATATATATATATATATATATATATATATACATAATGCCTATCTCAATTCACATAAGCAACCATGTGAGCTCTTCTCACCTTATATATAAAATCTAAATATTCTTCTACATATATATTGTGAATATCTAAATAAGCATTTAAGCAACCATGTGAGTTCACCCCACATCTTATATGAATATTTAGAATCATCCATATATATGTATCTGCGAAATATATATATAAATATAGATACACATATTTGTTAAATATATTTAGATAAACATATAAGCAACAACGTGAGATTCTCTCACATCTTATATAAATTGAAATGTTCATCATATATATATATATATATATATATATATATATATATATATACTATAGCCAAATTACCTCTCTCTAACTCCATCTAATTCGTTCTGTTTTTTCCCTTTCATAGTCGCGGTCTCTTATTTAGATTTATTGTTAGCTCTGATTCCTCCAATCTACGTTTCTTTCCATTCGTGAAGGCTTCATTAAATATTGGGCCTAATGATTTTTCTACACATGTCATATTCATGACGTTCATTCCTGATTTTATTTCAATTGATTCTCTAATCAACCTGGTGAATCTATTTCGGTTACATAGTGCAATCCGTTTACAGCCGTCCCAGTTTATCTGATGACCTGTCTCCATTGAGTGCCTAGCTAGATCTGATCTATGACTATGTCTATATTTGCATGCAGTCTTATGTTCACCTCTACGTACCTTTATTGGACGCATGGTTTCACCTATATACCTGAGATTGCAATCTTTACAAGGTATCTCATAAACCCCTGATGTGTTGAGCGGTTCTATTTTTTCTTTCTGATTCGGTAACTTATTGCCTATTGTAACTGATTGTCTTAACACTGTTCTTATGTTGTATTTCGTTGCTAATATCCTAATTTTTCTACTTAATTTGGAATCTGGTAGAACCAGAGTTCTGTGCTTATCTTCATTCTGGTTATCCAAATCTCTTACCCGTTTGTCCTGGGTTATTTTTCTATTAAATCGCAATAGTGTCTCTTTTATGATTTTTTCAGTTAATTTTTCCGGATAACCATTTATCCTGAATATTTCTTTCAATTTCATCAGTTCTTTGTCCCTATATTTTAAATCCACTATTTTAAGACTTCTTATTATCATAGATTTTAGAATGCCTATTTTCATCCCAAACGGGTGATTAGAGCGATAATTCAGGAGGATACCGGAATAGGTATCCTTCCTGTAAATATCTTTTTCTAATGTTTGACCAATTCGTTTTAATTTTACATCTAGAAAAGATAATTCTTCTTTGCTTTCTTTTTCCAATGTGAATTTTACCTCTCCCAGTTGATTAGCTAAATACAGAAAATTCTCCAACTCATTGTCCCCGTGATTCCAAATTAAGAAGATGTCATCTAGGAATCTTAAATATAAGTTTGGTTTTAGGGGAGATCTGAATAGGAGATTTTTTTCTAAATAATGCATATAAATATTAGCGACTGGGACCGATAATGGTTGTCCCATAGGAACACCTTTAACTTGAAGATAGAATTCATTTCTAAATATAAAGTATGTAGAGGACATACAAATTTTAAACATTTCCATAATACTCCTTAACATCATTTTACTCCCTTCTAGTATTTCAGGGTATTCCGTTAGACAACGCTGGACACACTCTAATGCAACCTGTACCGGAATGTTCGTATACATAGAAACCACATCCAGGCTTGCCAGTTTATCATTCTCTAATAATTTATATTTACTAATAATGTCAGTGAAGTGATAAGTGTTCTTTATTGTATAATCTAGAAAATAGGTGTATTTTCTTATTCTATGACACAGAAATTTGGACATTTTATAAGTCGGAGAATTCTGGACATTGACAATTAACCTAAGTGGGTTATCTTGTTTATGTATTTTTACTAGACCATACACTCTGGGAGAGAGTGAATCTCTTTGTATTAATGATTTTCCAAGCACTGAATCTAATTCCCCAGATCCAATCATTTGATTAATTAAATTTTTAACCTCACCTTGTAATTTGTCCGTTGGGTCCTTATTTATTTTATGGTAAACTTCTTTATTATTTAATTGTTCATACATCTTATCATCATAATCCCTCTGATTCATTAGCACTGTTGCTCCACCTTTATCTGCTTTAAGGCATATTACCTTATTAGATAACAAATTCGATCTCAATCTTTTCAATTCATAATTCGGCTTACATTTATCCTCTCTATGTTCTAACACCAATTTCGCAACATCCAATTCAAATTTAGTTTTATCTTTTCCTGGGAGGAATTGCGCGATTTTAACTGTCTCGGTAATAATTTCATTCTTAGGTATGTATTCTATAGGGACAGCCGTGTTCAGTCCCAGGTTAAGTAATCTCTTTTCATTATCCTTGAGATCCATAGATGATAAGTTTATTACCCGTTTCGACACAGCAGAATCGTTTGGAATAATTCTTGCATGCCTATAGATTCCTAGGTTTGCTAGTTTTTTTCATGTCTCTTTCTAACTTTTTGAATTTCTTTATTCCTAGCCTTATCAGTGAATTCTTCTATACATTTAAGGTCCATTGAATGTAATAATAAAAGCAACATTGATCTTATTCTAGTTTTTTCTCTAATTAGTTCATATTTTCTTTTTTCTTGATTTTTTACCGATGATTTCATTAAATGTATAGAAAGTTCCTGTTTCAGTATAGTTCCTACCCTATCTAGCTGAAATGGTAGTCTGAATTTAAAGCATTTAGGTACAGTATTAAATTTTAAACATAATTTCAAGAATGAGATATGTTCCACTTGCCTTGCAATTTGTATTTTCCTCCTTTTGTATTGGTGCTATCTATTGTCCCGCACAAGAAAAATGCGGTCAAATCCACAAAAATGATTGATGTCACTAGTAAATTTGATTTTAAGTTGAGGTACGTAGAATCTGATATCGTGAAGTCGAAACGTAGGGTCATGATATAACTTGATTCGAAATCAAGCAGGAAAGTAAGTCAATAGCTTTAAAATAAAATTTAAAAAATCGTTTTATGACAGACCCTACCATGGATGCTATACTCTCTGTCTAAAAAGAAAACCTGAGCCCTTAGAGTTTCATGTTTAGTGGTGAAACCAAGCACCCAATGTAGGTAAGCAGAGGATAACATAAAACCACATATAAGTATGGACATAAAACTAGATCTGATTTTGCCCATCATGCTATAGAAGTTGGAAAACCAATAACTGGGATGACAGCAGACGCGTAGCGACTATAATTCGTAACAGAATTATGATATTGATAGTTCAATTAACTAGCATAAAATCAAGAGATGATATTATGAACGAAACAGCCGGGAAGAAAACTTTGGCCTCAACTTGGAACTCAGCAATAATTAATGATTGGAATAGACAATTGCCCGAATCGTAATCTGAAGCTAGCTCCAATAAAACATTAAAAAGATTGTATAACGAAGGGATTATTAGTCGGATTATGAACTTATTACTGGTTAACAAAATACTGATAGGGAAGTATGTATTAGGTGTTGTGAACCTAATAACAAATTAGTTCAGTTGTGACTAGAAGGATAAACCAAAGGCAGCATGAAAGGAAAGTATAATTTCATGCACATTCATTTCGTGGTTATTGGCGACTCATCAGTAGGAGCCGGTATTAAACCCTTTAAACTCTATATATTTGGGTGAGGAATGTGGAATAATAAGACGGTAAAATCTCCTTGACGAATGTGTAAACCTGCAGTAGTGAAGCTAACATCATATAAAGCCTCGACAACGCAACTTCAACGCTAACTCACTCTAAATAATATATATACCGTTATTATAATCAAGGTTGCGGTCTTGATATAAACACCTGACCCATTAATTACTTACATATGTCAGTATAAACTAAGAATTGTATAGTGTAGAAAAGGCAATTCATCCAGTAGACCGGTTTCGTCCTTATTGGGAACTCATCAAGTACTGGCCAGAATTTGCCGCGGACAGGATACGAACCTGGGCACGTCTGCTTCGGAATCTGGTGCTCTAACCACTGAGCTATCCTGCCGCACACTACACTACACACAATTTTCAGTTATATACTAACTAATGTAACTAGGTTAGTCAATTTTTCCTTTTAGGTGGAGCTCATATGGCATCCATTTAGACCCAAAGTTCCAACTAACCATGCCCAATCTGTCATTACTGAACAGACACCACATTACATGGGGAAGTGGTATTGAAATGAACATTTTATATAATTAAACGAACATTGGTTGCGCGGGTGGTGATAACAATTATTATAATCAAGGTTGCGGTCTTGATATAAACACCTGACCCATTAATTACTTACATATGTCAGTATAAACTAAGAATTGTATAGTGTAGAAAAGGCAATTCATCCAGTAGACCGGTTTCGTCCTTATTGGGAACTCATCAAGTACTGGCCAGAATTTGCCGCGGACAGGATACGAACCTGGGCACGTCTGCTTCGGAATCTGGTGCTCTAACCACTGAGCTATCCTGCCGCACACTACACTACACACAATTTTCAGTTATATACTAACTAATGTAACTTGGTTAGTCAATTTTTCCTTTAGGTGGAGCTCATATGGCATCCATTTAGACTCAAAGTTCCAACTAACCATGCCCAATCTGTCATTACTGAACAGACACCACATTACATGGGGAAATGGTATTGAAATGAACATTTATATAATTAAACGAACATTGGTTGCGCGGGTGGTGATAACAATTATTATAATCAAGGTTGCGGTCTTGATATAAACACCTGACCCATTAATTACTTACATATGTCAGTATAAACTAAGAATTGTATAGTGTAGAAAAGGCAATTCATCCAGTAGACCGGTTTCGTCCTTTTTGGGAACTCATCAAGTACTGGCCAGAATTTGCCGCGGACAGGATACGAACCTGGGCACGTCTGCTTCGGAATCTGGTGCTCTAACCACTGAGCTATCCTGCCGCACACTACACTACACACAATTTTCAGTTATATACTAACTAATGTAACTTGGTTAGTCAATTTTTCCTTTAGGTGGAGCTCATATGGCATCCATTTAGACCCAAAGTTCCAACTAACCATGCCCAATCTGTCATTACTGAACAGACACCACATTACATGGGGAAATGGTATTGAAATGAACATTTATATAATTAAACGAACATTGGTTGCGCGGGTGGTGATAACAATTATTATAATCAAGGTTGCGGTCTTGATATAAACACCTGACCCATTAATTACTTACATATGTCAGTATAAACTAAGAATTGTATAGTGTAGAAAAGGCAATTCATCCAGTAGACCGGTTTCGTCCTTATTGGGAACTCATCAAGTACTGGCCAGAATTTGCCGCGGACAGGATACGAACCTGGGCACGTCTGCTTCGGAATCTGGTGCTCTAACCACTGAGCTATCCTGCCGCACACTACACTACACACAATTTTCAGTTATATACTAACCAATGTAACTTGGTTAGTCAATTTTTCCTTTAGGTGGAGCTCATATGGCATCCATTTAGACCCAAAGTTCCAACTAACCATGCCCAATCTGTCATTACTGAACAGACACCACATTACATGGGGAAATGGTATTGAAATGAACATTTTATATAATTAAACGAACATTGGTTGCGCGGGTGGTGATAACAATTATTATAATCAAGGTTGCGGTCTTGATATAAACACCTGACCCATTAATTACTTACATATGTCAGTATAAACTAAGAATTGTATAGTGTAGAAAAGGCAATTCATCCAGTAGACCGGTTTCGTCCTTATTGGGAACTCATCAAGTACTGGCCAGAATTTGCCGCGGACAGGATACGAACCTGGGCACGTCTGCTTCGGAATCTGGTGCTCTAACCACTGAGCTATCCTGCCGCACACTACACTACACACAATTTTCAGTTATATACTAACTAATGTAACTTGGTTAGTCAATTTTTCCGTTAGGTGGAGCTCATATGGCATCCATTTAGACCCAAAGTTCCAACTAACCATGCCCAATCTGTCATTACTGAACAGACACCACATTACATGGGGAAATGGTATTGAAATGAACATTTATATAATTAAACGAACATTGGTTGCGCGGGTGGTGATAACAATTATTATAATCAAGGTTGCGGTCTTGATATAAACACCTGACCCATTAATTACTTACATATGTCAGTATAAACTAAGAATTGTATAGTGTAGAAAAGGCAATTCATCCAGTAGACCGGTTTCGTCCTTATTGGGAACTCATCAAGTACTGGCCAGAATTGACTAACCAAGTTACATTAGTTAGTATATAACTGAAAATTGTGTGTAGTGTAGTGTGCGGCAGGATAGCTCAATGGTTAGAGCACCAGATTCCGAAGCAGACGTGCCCAGGTTCGTATCCTGTCCGCGTCAAATTCTGGCCAGTACTTGATGAGTTCCCAATAAGGACGAAACCGGTCTACTGGATGAATTGCCTTTCTACACTATACAATTCTTGGTTTATACTGACATATGTAAGTAATTAATGGGTCAGGTGTTTATATCAAGACCGCAACCTTGATTATAATAATTGTTATCACCACCCGCGCAACCAATGTTCGTTTAATTATATAAATGTTCATTTCAATACCATTTCCCCATGTAATGTGGTGTCTGTTCAGTAATGACAGATTGGGCATGGTTAGTTGGAACTTTGGGTCTAAATGGATGCCATATGAGCTCCACCTAAAGGAAAAATTGACTAACCAAGTTACATTAGTTAGTATATAACTGAAAATTGTGTGTAGTGTAGTGTGCGGCAGGATAGCTCAGTGGTTAGAGCACCAGATTCCGAAGCAGACGTGCCCAGGTTCGTATCCTGTCCGCGGCAAATTCTGGCCAGTACTTGATGAGTTCCCAATAAGGACGAAACCGGTCTACTGGATGAATTGCCTTTTCTACACTATACAATTCTTAGTTTATACTGACATATGTAAGTAATTAATGGGTCCGGTGTTTATATCAAGACCGCAACCTTGATTATAATAATTGTTTTCACCACCCGCGCAACCAATGTTCGTTTAATTATATATATATATATACCGTGTCTGTAAAAAGTACTAACACTATGCAAGTATGTATTAGGTTTTGCGAAACTAATAACAAATTATTTCAGTTGTGACCAGAAGGATAAACCATAGACAGCATGAACGGAGCATGTAACTGTTATGTACTAACACTATGTTTATTGTGTCAGCAACCGATACCAACATTAGAGTACCGAAAAGGTACATGGTGCTAACATTATAATAGCCTAGTCGGTACATGGTACCAACATGATGGATATCAATGTATGCTATCGTACACCTAAATTGAGAATTTCAACTATTTCTGAACACATTTTACTCCAGTAAATCCATACACTCTGGCTTCGAGCGACATCAGTTATCACATTTCGCGGTCAGCATGACATTATTGAATTCAATATATAAAAGTTAAATTCTGTTTTTTGCGGAGAACTAATATATATGCAAGAATGTATTAGGTGTTGCGAACCTAGAAATAAATTTGTTCAGTTGTGACGAGAAGGATAAACCAAAGAGCATGAACGGAAAGTATAATCTTTTGCACATTCGTTTCGTGCTTACTTGCGAGTCATCAGTAGAAGCCGATATTACGCTCTTTAACAACTTTTTTGCCGTCCTATAATCCCACATTCCCCACCTAAATATATAGTGGTTTTAGATAGTTATACCGGCTCCTACTGATGAGTCGCAAGTATGCACGAAACGAATGTGCATAAGATTATACCTTCCTTTCAAGCTCTTTGGTTTATCCTTCTCGTCACAACTGAACTAATTTGTTACTAGGTTCGCAACACCTAATACATACTTGCATATATATTAGTTCTTCGCAACAAACAATAATAAATATTTTACTCATAGGGAAATCCTTCCAAACTTAGTCAATTAAATTTTCTCCTATTATATCTAGTTATTTAGTGCACTAATTAGGTTGAGTGCTCATTAGCGGAGTTTTATATTTATTAAACATTTTCCTTATATTGGTCATACTTTCATTGATTTATTTTTATAATATGCATGTCTGACCATCAATCATTTTGTTTTATATCTAGCTATGCTTAATATTTTTTACCAAATTTTGATAATCTATTCGGACACAACATATATGTAATTATACTTTCAGTACATACTGTCTCTGATTTCTCTTTCTGGTCATATTTGAAATAATTTGTTATTGGATGCGCAACACCTAATGCATTAATGCATATTTAATAGCTTTCCGCAACAAAAAATATCTAACTGGTATAATCTTCATATGTTTGTCCGTCCCCTATCTATCGAGATCACATATGTATTACATAATTTAACATGTTAAGAGTAAAATAACGTCTGGCCCATCCGAAGTGTACATTAACGTCTACTGATCACTGTTTCACTTAGATTAATCATATTGAACTGAAAACTTCCTAATTATATATATATATATATATATATATATATATATATATATATATATATATAATCACAAATGTGCACATAAGTAATGTATACCTATCTAATAAAATTGAAGCAGCTGTTATGAAACTAGTCAGTCGTAAGTTTAAATTAAGTGGTTTGTGTGAAATTTCACACTTGAATGATTCGACTGTCCATAATGTTTACTACTAACCATGGCATGATTTTATTAAGGATGCATTCGATTTATTGGTCTTCCCACCCACAAATGTGAGGATATCTTCAAATAATTAATTTCACATGGCGAGTATGAAAAAATTGTCTAACGCATGAAAAGGATAAATTAAAATTCAGCTAGTGTAATTTTACTTCGCTGGCTGTACACAGCAGCTATAGACAAAAACATATGCGACGCGACCTATTTAGTTAAACGTCAGTTATCTATTATGAGACTAACGATCATGAACTGGAAACAGTCCTATGTTCGTCACGACACAGATAAGGTAATTTGAAATACTCATTTTGTATTTTTTATTCATTCTATTCAAAAATTTATAATCAGTTCATATACACACTTATTCTGTTTGGTTGGCCACTTTTTATGTATATAGCAATTAACAGCTTTCGCAATACGTAACATACGTTCTTTTCATGCTTTAAAATATACCTATAATTCCGCCTGGTTTGGCGTATGATTTTTATAAATTCTGGGCTCACCTATTACGGAGGTGTTCTATTTGCGAGTTATATTGAAACTTCAATGGTCTTGAATTCACTTCTTTAGAAATCGGCCAGTCCAGAGCAAAAAGGTCCGTACATGAATTTAATATAAACCGGTAAATTTGTTAATGTGTGTCACAACACGTACGCTTCGAATTATCTATTCGTTGGTGTATAGTATGATTTAATTCCATCTGAATCTCCTTCGTCTTTCAAATTTGCTATGTGTTTTAACATATATTGCAGTCAAGTTGAGTTCTCGCGAAAAAATCGTTGTTTCTGTTGCGCTGTATATACTTGCTTTATAATAAATTTATTCTTCAGTACACGATTTAATTCTCAATTCAATTAGCAAACGAAGAACAATGTCTGAAAAAAATGTTTAATTGCCTGATTTTATGCTTGCCGCACAGACGCATTGGGCTTTTACTGCAGAGCCAATTGCTCAGAATTTATTTGATTACACCTTTCTATGTCGTCATATGTCTTCACCAAAAACATTTACTCTGTGTTAATGATAGCGTATATTTATATTCACAAATACACCCACGTGGAACCCTTTTTAAGCGTCTTACACTATAAGTAGTGTGTGCATAATGTTATGTTACACAGTGCAGGATAAATTGCTTAATATTGCTACCAATAGCCTTTTTATCTACTTTATATAACTAAATATTAAGTTGATTTGAAGTTTAGTGCCAGGTTGTACTGATTCATATCTAGTAAGCTGACTGTGATATCAAGTTTTCAATCATGGTATAAAACCCAATCTCATTATATATATATATATATATATATATATATATATATATATATATATATATATATATATATATGTGTGTGTGTGTGTGTGTGTCAGTATAAACTAAGCATTGTATAATGTAGAAAATGTAATTCATCCAGGAGAAAGATTTCATCTTTTCTAGGAACTCTTGCTGTACTCTCCAGAATTTACAGCGTACAGGGCTCGAACCTAAATACGTTTGCTTCAGGGTTTGTGATTCTAAAAACTGAGCCACTCTGCCACACGCTACCAAGAATTTACTGTTATATACTTAATAAAGTATTTTACTTAACCTATCCTTCTGGTGGAGTCTACATGACATATAATTAGACATAAATTTACAAAAAGGCTCTCTCCAATCTGACATTACAGATTAGACACATTGCTACCTAGGGAAGTGGTAATTAATTGAAAATTAATACAAATAACCGATTATTGATTGTGCGAGTGGTGATAACATTCATTTTAGTAAAGCTTGCGAGTTTGATTTAAAAATCAGTCCCATAATATTTATAAGTTTGTTAGTATAAACAAAAAGTACAAATCATTGTATATTGTAGAAAAGAAAATTCACCAAACTCGAACTAGGGCATGTCTAATTAAGAATTTTAGACTCTATGCTCTGTTCTATTCTACCTAACGCTTCACACAATTTTCAGTCGCATATTAATTATGCTTATTTGAAACCTAGGGTGAGAAATAATGCCATATAGGCTCCAACAAGAGAAAATGATAACCAAAAAATATTGCCCTATATAAGTGAAAATTGTGTAGGGTTGTGCAGTGGACAGAGTTACAGACTCCGAAGCAGACGTGTTCAGGTTGGAGCACCGTCCGCGGAAAAATTCTGGACAGAAATTGAAGTGTTACCATTAAGAATGAAATCGGTCAACTGGACGAATTGCCTTTCCTACATTACACAATGCTTAGATTACACTGACACACACACACACATATATATATATATATGATGGGATTTGTTGTAATTTAAAGGTAGGAACCTTGACTTAAATAATTGATAATTATAAGTTTAAAAGTTTTACCCGAAATAACAAACTGCAGAACTCCGTTAGGAAACAAAATTGTTATTAAAGTCTAAAATAATTTTAAAACTTCAAATTATAATGCTGTTTATAATAATTGTTTTTATCTATTAATGGATGATGGACTAAACGTTCAAAGTTGAAATATGCCAAACGTAGTGATATCCTCATTATAGACATCAATCTTTCAGTTTGTATTTTAATTGCCAAAATTTCTCCTTCTGGTATTTCAAAGAACAGATTTAATTTTTCGCATTTTTAGATGTATAAACTATGCTTGTTTAGAGTATGTGGGTAAATGAATAAATGCGGGGTCGTGATGTTTCTGCAGAGCGGTTAAATGTGATTCTATCTGGTGTTGTTATTTAGTGTGGTACTGAGAATTGACCGTGTATAGATATTTATCACGTAGACACAAACACATACGTAAAGGAAAAATATTTATAAATATTTTTATTAGTATAAACTTAAAATAGCATACAATATCAAATGAAATTCACCCAATAGAATGCTTTGTCCTTACATGTCTAACAACATTAATATCAAGAGTCCTGCGGCCAGGATTTGAACCCAAGACCTTTTATTTCAGAGACACGCAATTCATTTTCCATGAAACCAAAGCTGCTTATTGTATGTTAATTAAATTTTTATAGAAAGTTATTTTTTATACTAATCCTTATTTCAGAATAACCCTTATGTGTACCAATTTAGACAATAAGTTTCACTTGGTCATCCTCGACCTTTCAATTGAATGTGAACTCAATACCACTTAATGAAATGCTACTGAATTAAAGAAATGTGCCAGAAGCTGACTTTACATATAAATTTATTAAACGAATGAAAAATTGCGAAACCGGATTTATCAAAATTACCCGATCTGTGTTATGACTAACACAGATAAGGTAATAATATTAAGGTATCATCAGTATATAGTACATTTCGCATAGCTTAGGTTGGTCTCGTCTTCATTCTACAAATTTCAATATTAGGCAAGATTGCCACGACTTAGATTTTAACCTGAGAGAATTTGGTTTAGAGTCGAGCAACTTATTAAATGCACCACTGAAACTGAGTATTAAGCGGCTTTTCTAGTTATACAAAAAATAAGGTTGTTTGTCAGTCTTTCAAAAAGAAAACATGACTAACACATGCCTAAGTAATCATTGATTGCACGGCTGATTACAATGACTTTATTTCAGTTTGCATTTTTGCTATAGACACAAATCGAAATTGACCTGACCATCTGCACAACATAATTAAATGCCAGTTCGTACACTGATTTACCGAGTTTCCACTTTCCGTGAATATCAACAAAAAACCACTGCAAACTGACTAACAAGGATTGTAATAAAAAGTTGATGTAAGTTATGGAACGATAGAAATGTTGATCACACCCATAATCTTGCATACATTTCCCTTGAATGAAATGTATCTTTAGTCAAGAACATAACCATTTTTAAATTTCGCCTCCTCTATAAGGATTTTTAGCATAGAAATCATTTATTGCTTGGGTCACGATAACAATCATTTATATGAAGTTCGTGGACTTGGCATAAACACTAGTTGCATAGTTTAATTTGCGTAATAAATAAGAACTTACGCTTGTAGTAGCGTAGTGATTTCGTCACGTTCTCGAATTGCCAGGCGTGTCATACAGTCCAAAAATTCGGCATGTCACCAGTTGACATTGAATGTCGCTTACTATTGCCTCTGAAAAACAATTATTGCTCGTGGGCTCAGTCCACTTATGATATAAAAATTATTCTAGATTATATTTTGGTAGAAGTATATGAAATTTAAAAAAATAATATGTTTTTGGAATTTTAAGGATGTCGGTGTTCGCATTATATCCTAAATATGATCATAACAGGTTCGACTCCTGTCGTCGAAAAATTGAAGGCAGTATTTAAAAATTTATCAATAAGGACAAAACCGGTCTACTGGATGAACTGCGTTTACTGCCTTCTACAATGCGTAAATTATGATTAAAAATGTATATAAATGTAATTTGTATTTACATCCAGCTCGCAACCTTGAGTTAAATAATTGCTATAATCCCCCGCGGCAGGATGGATCAGTGGTTAGAGCACCAGATTCCGAAGCAGACGTGCCCAGGTTCGAGTCCTGTCCGCGGCAAATTCTGGCCAGTACATGATGAGTTCCCAATAAGGACGAAACCGGTCTACTGGATGAATTGCCTTTTCTACACTATACAATTCTTAGTTTATACTGACATATGTAAGCAATAAATGGGTCAGGTGTTTATATCAAGACCGCAACCTTGATTATAATAATTGCTATCACCACCCTCGCAACCAATGTTCGTTTAATTATATAAATCAATAATTGTTTGATTGTATCGTATGATGGAAACTCTGTGATTTGCTTTATCCTGTCTGGTGCTTAATAATTAAACGAACATTGGTTGCGCGGGTGGTGATAACAATTATTATAATCAAGGTTGCGGTCTTGATATAAACACCTGACCCATTAATTACTTACATATGTCAGTATAAACTAAGAATTGTATAGTGTAGAAAAGGCAATTCATCCAGTAGACCGGTTTCGTCCTTATTGGGAACTCATCAAGTACTGGCCAGAATTTGCCGCGGACAGGATACGAACTGGGCACGCTGCTTCGGTCTGTGCAAATTCTGGCCAGTACTTGATGAGTTCCCAATAAGGACGAAACCGGTCTACTGGATGAATTGCCTTTTCTACACTATACAATTCTTAGTTTATACTGACATATGTAAGTAATTAATGGGTCAGGTGTTTATATCAAGACCGCAACCTTGATTATAATAATTGGTGCTTAATAAGTTTTTGAAGAAAACATTGTTTACATTTGCACGAAAACAGCTTTCATATTCTGTTTTCAATTCACATTTAAGAAATGGCGAGATTTGAGCGACAGACAACACGTGGGCGAAATATTATCTGAACACTGATATCATGCCTTATTGAAGTATTTTCTATGGAACAATTACCTTTAATTAATAGGCTATAAATGGTCTTTTCGATGTTGACCCATTCGTCTGCATCTAACGCGCGTTCATGTGATGCCTATATATCTTTTAATGTAATGAAAAAAAACTGAAGGTTACCCAGCTATGAGTGATTTTTATCAATTGCTTCATCTTTATCTGTGTTCGCCCCGGCAAAGACACATCGCATTTAAACGTGAAGAAAATTATTTTTTATTAACTAAATGAACTGAATGAAAATTTTCAGCAAATATAAACGGAAAACTTACATTAGCTTCTTTAAAGTATAATGTCTTATCTGGGAATTAAGGGATGGAATGCTTTCTTTTTTGTCTGCTTTCTTTTCATGTACGTCCAGGTAAGTTTCTTATCTATGCGACAATTAATGCATAAATGACATTTATTGTGCGGACCATTTTTTTTTACACGAGTTGACAATTTTACGTTAACTATATAAAAATATGTGCTTTTTATAGGACTAGTTTGATATCGCCATCCTAAGAGAACAGGCGTGCTTTGCCTATCGAGGTACACGCCAATGATCTCGTACTTCTTCGCTTTGAATTGATGGATTATGCTGTAATGCCTCATTCTAGCATTCTTACAGCTAGGGAAATCTCACTGGCTTTTAAATCTCCATAGCCTTTGCCTACCACTTGGCCATTTGAGAGTCTACGTCCGCCACACTCTAATTTATTGGACTCTGCACTATTTTGTTTATATCTTGGAATATGCATTGCTACAATTTTAGAACAAATCTATGGTTATATTAACGTAGTAAGGCTACAATCACTCGGAGTTTACACAAACAGCATTGCGTTGCTAGATTGTTCTTCATGCACTCTCTAGTTGGTTTAACATTCAACGTAGGCATTCAAATGGACACCTGAATATCTGATTAAAATGAAACCACCACACCTATCAGAGGATGTGGTATTTTTTTAAATTTATGATTTCCATTTTTATAAATATATCTATATTTATATGCTATTGGTATATAATATGCGTTTCGATATACGACAGAAGAAATCCATCTACTTGTCCATTTTTAAAGATTTTGGGTAATCAAGGAATGTTTCCCGAATCATTGCAACCGAGATTTGAACCTAGGATTATTGGATTTGGGGATATGTAAAACATAACTTACGCTACCGAAGCTTCGCGTAGCATGATTTTTTTCAGACATAGCAACCGATATTTATTGGTTAGTTTTCCCTTAGGCGAATTTCTTGCGTATCGCTTTCAACGTATAGAAGCTTGTTCAGAATGGTATTAATAAGGCAGATAAATTTCCACCTGGTAATCTATATTGACAAAGTGAATGAATTGATAAACATTTTTTGTCAGAACAAATTAAGCCGTGACTTATATAGAAAATAAAATTCTTCTACAAGACTAACTATGGCCTTTATAGACAATCCGGTGGTTATCAGAATTTTTGAGACTGCGATTTGAACGCAAGCGTATTTAATTCTGAGCCATTCGTACCTCTCCTATGTCACCGTAGTTTCACATTTTATGCAATTTTCAGTCAAGAACCAACTGATGTGTTTTAGTCAGTCTTACTTCTATATACATCTTGTAGGTACCGCGTTCAAATTAAAGTTACATGTAGTCCTTACCAAACTATCATCATAATGCAGACATACTATTATTTGGAAGTTACTTATTATTTAAGTATTATGGCAATATTTAATTATGCTCATGTCATCGGTATATAACCAACTTTGCATGACATACCAAGAGCAATTCATCAACTAGACTGCCTACAGCCATATGGAACACAAATCAGTAGAAGTCAGAAATGCCGCAGACAGTATTCATAGCCGAAAGCATTTGATTCAAAGCTATACAACTTATAAATGATCATTGATTGCGCAGATGGTTACAGCAACCTTGATATAAACAAAATCCCATTATATATACATTTATCAATATAA
>JAQBSW010006501.1:0-20000 GCA_029291075.1 Eudiplozoon nipponicum | reverse complement strand
TATAATGTGAAGTCGATCTCCATTTCGTCATTTAGCATGGTGATTGAGAAGCAAATAATCGAACAAATGCAAATGGTGAATTCACATTCAGCCACTCTAATTGCACATAATTTGACGAACAGAGCAATGGACAAACACACCCAACCACATATACGTGACAAGAACTTTTATAGTGAAAGGTTAGTCAGTATTATAAATGATATCCTTTAAATCAAGTTTGCGAGCTTAAAGTAAGCACCAATCCCATTATATTTAACCAGTCGTCAAACAACATAACAAAACTACCGCCAGCCGCAACACACTGACAGTGTAACAAAAAGCGTCAGTGCGTTGCTGCTGGTGGTAGTTTTGCTATGTTGTTCGACGACGGGTTAAATACAATGGGATTGGTGTTTACTTCAAACTCGCAAACTTGATTTAAAGAATTTTTACCACCACCCACGCAATCAATTATTGTTAAATTGTATTGTCTATAAATGTATATGTGGCGAAAGCTGCAAACAGTTTATGTTCGTCACTGCGTAGAAATTGTGCAGCTGACATTTCCAGTCAAGTTTAATGTATGTGAGACTGCTAGATGTGAGAGCCGCATATCTAAATTTGATTTCCACATATATTCAATGCGGTTTGATCCTCGATAGTCAGTTTGCCGTCGTACTCTGATGATGATCATGGAAGGTCGAAACGCGTCAGTGCGCTGCAGCTGGCGGTAGTTTTGTTAGGTTGTTCGGCGACTGGTTAAATACAATGGGATTGGTGTTTACTTCAAGCTCGCAAACTTGACTTAAACAATTGTTACCACCACTCGCGCAATCAATTATTGTTAAACTATAAATGATATGGCTGGAGAAAAAATCACACTTGCTTCACTAGCTTTCTTTCAAAAATTTGTGCTTTACTATGGACAGACGAAGACTGCCGCCAATGACAGCCCAAAATATCGTCATTAAGCAAAACAACTGGAACTCAGCTTATGCTATATAAAGCACAGATCAGGAAAATTATCGACGCATACATCCATTTTAGTTGATTTATTAAATGACGTAGGAGTGTCGAAACGCGTCAGCAAATAAAACATTTTAGCCTATTAATGCAGTAGCACAGGTAAAATAGGGAATTTTCGTTTAAAATATATCTACCAAGTTAATCAGCCTAAAATCTAAATATTATTGCCGTTTTTATAATCTGAACATTAAATGGTTTCTACACATTTTAATATACAATCATGGGATTTAACGGTTCGGCTTAACTTTACTAATGACAAGAAATTGCTATTTCTTGTCTTAAGCAATAGTGTAGATTTAGTGAAAATATAAAATTAATTTTATACGATACTTTTGCTTATTTTTCTTCGACGAGAGAGAGAGAAAGATTTTATTCAATGAAATATATGATGAATTTGAAAAAGTCTCGCAGCACACAACATAAGTTGAACTAATTCTCAAGGATGATAATGTTATTATCGCGTGCACCTGCCGTTACCTGTCTTAACTGATAACACGTTTTTAATCACTGTTAGTGTGTTGTTTTCAATTGGAGTACAGACCTGTCAACTGTGTTATCTGATACTCCACGAGCTAGAGGTAAATTATTGGCAGGTTAACCAACTATCATAGGTGAGTTTGAGTGCGTGCTTCAAATTATTTTGGTTTAATCACGATAAAGGCAGTATGAAGACATATTCTTCTTCAAACTGAATTTTTGCGCCTTTTATTATTCATCCAGATTGATTACTAAAATGCCGAATAATGCGAAACTAGGTAAGATCTCCAGATAAGCTGTTAGGTTTTCTAACTTAATTAATAATGCCATTGCTTAAAGAACACCAAATTTAAATTATCTCAATGGAAGAATAATCGAAATAAGCGACCGAGTTTCTTCCGATATTCGGCAACCCGTAGGAAATAACATCAACAGCGGGGCTCAACCTAAAGTTGTCCATCTGCTATTCTAGTTAAACACAAGCAAATGCTTTTATTGATTTCATGCGAAATAATGAAAGAAAATAGATAAATTTAAATCAAATATATGGAGCGATGGAATGCTGCAAAATTACCTGGTCCTTGTGCATGAAAAAATATTTGGTAAGATTTGAATATATGTTTCATATTTTACTCGAATTTCCGTTACAATAGGTAAAAATTAAGCAGTCAGACTTACTATAGGATAGATATTAACATAACAAAAATAAAAAAATCATTCATTATCAGAAGAATTTTAATAACTTGTTGATGATATAAAACAGATATATTACAACACTATTTAGTTTTCTAACCAACGGTTTTGTAAACGATCGAAGATTTGGCAAATTCAAACTAAAAATTTTCGACCAAGATGCGTAATCCCTACGTCACCACAGTTAACCGAAAAATGAAGAAAAAATAAAATTTACGAAGACTTAACTGATGAAAACTGAGCTTCGGTTAACTGTGGAATTCATCTTATAACAGTCTACTGATGTGATATATTTAATTTCAGCAAATTTTATTTCAAAATTATGAGTCAACATGGAAATGTGAAGAGTATTGAAACAGATACATGCTGTACCGTTCTCGCATAGTTCGATTTTAAATTTTTTGCTCGTCTATTCGTAGATAAATTGCAGATGGAGGCAGTCTTTCCAAATCTATCTCTCAACAAATTCAGTTATTTAAATTATATCAGTTTAAAATTTTATTAAAATTTTCATTGGCAACACCCGACTGCTTTGCATTGTTACTATTTCGATAATCACCACCATGTTTCTTATGCAGAACTGTTCCCCCTATGGTGACAAATAACCAGAATCACAATCAAAGTTAATTACAATAAAACAATGGACTGTAGATTAATTTTGTGTTTAAAGATAGGTCAATAAAATTTAGTAAAGTAGACAGGCTAGACTACTATGCTTTCATATTTATCTCAAGTTCGAAAATATTATTTGAATGGTTTTAGCTTTCACTCGCACAATTAATGATAGTTCTATTCGCTCAATGGTAAAATATCAGAATAAAATAACCAAGTTGTTCATACCTTTATCTAATGTAACTGCATTAAATGTAGATCACAATAATAATAATTGATCGCGGGTGTGGTGATAACTATTCATTAAATCCAGGTTGCACGATTGGAATACCCACAAATCCTAAGCAGATGCACAACATAGCAAAACTACTGCCAGCCACACGAACCCACGCGTCAGAGCACGACGGCAAACTGACAAACGAGGATCAACCCTCGATGGATATATAAGGAATGCAAAATTAATTATGCAGCTCCCAATTATGGTAGTCACGCATACATTGCGCGTGGCTGGAAATTTCGGCTGCACAGTTTGTTTGCAATGACAAAGTTAAACATTTTACAACTTTCGCCACATGTTTACAAGCAATCAGATCGAACTATAATTGAATGTGTAGGTGATGATAGTAGTTCTCTTAGTCAATTTTACAAGCTTGAGACAAACACCAATCCCATTTTGTCTAACCAGTCACACAACAGAAAAACTACCGCCGGTCACGCTTACTGACGCGAAAAATTAATTTGTAAATTATACATATGAATGTACCTTAAAGATTTATTTGACAGGTTGTGGCAAAAGAATAGCATAGGCAATTAAGCAATAATTGATTGTCCGAGTGGTGGCAGAAATTCTTTAAACTTAATTTGCGAGCCTGAGATAAACACCAATCCCATTGTATTTAACCATTTGTCGAACAACATAGCAAAACTACCGTCAGTTACACAATGAGTTTGGTGTTTAACTCAAGCTCTCAAACTTGAGTTAAAGAATAGCAGGAGAATTATGAAAAATGGATTTATCCGTTTTTTATATGACATAAAATGCAGAACTTTAGTTTGAAATCAGAGCCATATATTAGAACATGGTACCGTTCCACCAGAGAAAAGTTTTAATAGTTTCTTCGAACAAAAAAACTGTTAGGAATTGTGGAACATGGACAACACTAAATGGCTAACAATTTTTTTTATCGAAAAGCGATTTCTGCTAGGATTTAAATTGCTTTACGAGGGTGAGCATGAAAAGAAATCTGTTAATTGAAGTATTAAACACAAGTTTGCATGTACCGGAGCAGTATGTGTTTTATTTTTTCTGGTGTGCACATCAATCTACAAAGGACGAATTTAAAAATGAGAATAAGAATGACGTAGTACATAGCTGATCAATCTATTATATATATATATATATATATATATATATATATATATACCGAGTCTTGCCATACCAACACTATGGCTATTATGTCAGTACCCGATACCAGCATTATAGTACCGGAAAGGTACATGGTACTAAGAAATTTGTTGCCGAGTCGGTACATGGTACCAAAAAGATAGGTTTCCACGTATGCTATAGTTCACCAAAATTGAGAATTACAACTATTTCTGAACACTTGTTACTCCAGTAAATCCATACACTCTGGCTTTGATTGATATCAGTTATCACATTTCGCGGTAAGCATGACACCATTCAATTTAATATATAACAATTAAATTCTGTTTGTTGCGGAGAACTAATATGTACGCTATTATGTATTACGTGTTGCGCACCTAATAAGTAATTATAAGACAGGCACAAGGCTTCCTGTGGAAGTGACAATAAATTGATAGTCATAACTGTTATTTAAAATATTTTAAAAACCACCAGCTTACAGACACTTAACACATTGCATTTTTTTAAGCATAGGATATAAATTCTATTAAAATTATCGTCTTGAAATGGAATTCATGATAAGGTTCTTCAGCAATTTCTGGTGAGTGTATGTTCAGTGTTAAACTCGCAATGTCAATCTTCTGTTTAGAGCAGATAATCCTAGTTTTGTTAGCTAGATTGTTAACTAGGTTTCTTCCGTGAGATATTGGTACGTTGCTGTTGAAATGAATGTATTGCCCGGTGACAGTAGATTTTCTATGTATTGCCAGTGTTAATTCCAAATAATTTTCTTGAGTGAGCTGAATGTCCAAGAAGGGAACCGTGTTGTATTTCTCTGCCTCATGAGTGAGTTCGATATCTGGATCGGCTCCATCAGCTTCCTTTAGGATTTCAATTGGTTCTGCTGCACCTCGGATGAACAATAATATACCATCTCCATACCTATTGTGAGTGCGTACCGGAAAATTATGTTTTTAGGCTAGTTTGCCCAAGAAGGTACATGTATACATCTGCCAGTATAGGTGCAATGCAGTTTTCAATAGCTACATCATTGAAGTTACGGTAATATTTCCCTTTAAATGTTAATTAAACGTTTATGCACTTGCTAATTTGAGGTCTTTGAAATAACTGGTGTCTATAGGAAAATCTCGTAATTCGTTCCTAATCAGCACAAACAATAATTTTGTTACATTTTGCAATTGCATGTACGTAAATAAGTATAAGATGTCAAACGAGACCATTTTCTCTGCAGTTAATGTGCTAGCTCGAAATAGTTCTTAATGATGTTCGTGTTTATTATATATTGAAATGGGTGAAGAAATTCGC
Source organism: Eudiplozoon nipponicum (assembly GCA_029291075.1). Classification (NCBI taxonomy): domain Eukaryota; kingdom Metazoa; phylum Platyhelminthes; class Monogenea; order Mazocraeidea; family Diplozoidae; genus Eudiplozoon; species Eudiplozoon nipponicum. The sequence continues at coordinate 14,524 of JAQBSW010006501.1, read as the reverse complement.
TATTAAAATGAATCAGTTTATGTTGCGACGCATTGATCACTGACTTAATGGGCCGCATCGGAGTAGTTCCTGAGGCTGTCAAGTTTTTATGAGTCTTTGGTATGCCGTACAATATTACGATGTTTGTTCAGACGAGTCTCGCCTATCGGATATCTTCTACGAGTCCTGATCTAATTTCGAAATCAATCATTGTAATTACAATGTGTTTTTCTATGCATTTCTAATAGCATTTACTCTTGATTAAATAATTGTTGTTCTGTATTATTATGTTTCTCGTCAGGTTTGAATTTCGATTGATCATCTATGATCTCGTTCATGGAAACTATAAGCGTCGGCTTCAAGTGTTACAGTTCCTGAAACACATAATTAAATGTAAACCCAGGTCGTTTGTAAATGAAAGATACAACTAAGTATACTCTTGTGTGGAAAAGGCAATTCATCCAGTGGACCGGCTTCGTCTTTATTGGGAACTCATCTCGCACCGTCCAGAATTTCCTGCGAACAGGGGTCAAAACTAGGCACATCTGCTTCTGAAATTGAAATTCTGACCAGTAAGTAATGAGTTCCCAATAATTACATAACCGGTCTACTGGATGAATTAAATGATAAACGCTTTTGCGCAGTGCTGCCCTTGTTGTGGATTTGACCGCACTTTTCTTGTGCGGGACAATTGATAACACTCTTAGGTCGATAAAATCTTGAATTTTTATCATTTTCAGGTGCTCTGCTTATTGGATTCGATTGATGGGCTCTCACTTGTCCCTTCTTTTTTGAGCCTTCCATCAGCTGATTGACTGAAAATGACGTTGGAACAAGATTTTCCATTGTTCTTTTCCCTGGAAAATCTTGTTCCAACGTCATTTTTAGTCAATCAGCTGATAGAAGGCTCAAAAAGAAGGGACAAGTGAGAACCCATCAATCGAAGCCAATAAGTTGAGCACCTGAAAATAATAAAAATTCAAGATTTTACCGACCTACGAGTACTGGATGAATTGTCTTTTACGAACTATAAAATAATGTATAATTTTTAGGGCGATTGGCTGTATATATATATATATATATATATATATATATATATATATATATATATATAGTATATATGAGTTGGCTTTAATTCGCAATATCGAAAACTTTATATGAAGTTAGCTTCACTACCGCAGGTTTACACATTCGTATAAGAGATTATACCGTCAAATTTTCCAACATTCCTCACTCAAATATATAGTGGGTAAAGGGCGTAATGCCGGCTCTTACTGATAAGACGTCAGTAAGCACAAAACAAAAGTGCAAATGAGATTATACCGTCCGTTTGGTTCACGTAGACATTTCCTCAAGTCACCTAACCTCTAAGGTGATAATTATTCATTTACTTCTACTGAGGGACTTTTCACTAACTGAAGATATTTCAACTTTGGTACAAAACACAGTTTGCTTTCAAAACATTATCCATTGAATCATGTGTTCCAAGAACAATGAAAGAATAATTATTTTATACATTAAGTATGACATGACTAGTATTAAATTAGTTCAAATCTGACTAGTCTGATATAAGATAATTTGTTACAAGGTGGGGCATGCCTAATATACGCATTAATATATATATATATATATATATATATATATATATATATATATATATATATATATATGTATATCAATTATTCGAAATAATGAATATATAAAGATCTTACTGTTCTATTGGTTTATCAAACCAATTGCCTGTTTCCGATAAAACGTGAAATATGTATTTTTTCAATTAAAAATCTCCATTTATACAATAGTTTTCGTCACTTTCACAATCAGTGATTGCGATTTAAATAAATCAAATGTGTTTTGAATTATTTTCGTTGTACTTTACATAGATGGGAAGGAAATACTATATCTAGAATCGCATCAATCCCATTCTTAAAGCCAGATTTATTATACTTCGAACCGTAAAAAATATGAATGTTGATGGTTAGTATTCCCTAGAATTCGATATATATATTTTTATTAATTTTGGGCACCAAATAGGAAAAAGGACAAATGAAATTTTAATTTTACTCACCACTTCACATCGATACTAATTATGAAAAATTATGCTTTAAAATTTCAAATAAATTGCAATTTTTACCATTGTTCTTGAGTATATCTAATGTCACAAACATTGAAATTAAGCTTTTACATTTAAACTCATTAGGGTTATTTCAGAAAGCTGCGGAAATTGTATAGTCAAGATAATAATAATGGTTCGCAACGGCTAAACTTGTGAAGAATATCCCAATTAAATACAGCAAGAATTAATTACAATCTCATAAGTTAATTTATTCTTTTATAAGTTATTTCTATAAAAAAACTTTATTTGACATCCGCCGATTTTGGAATATCGCCGAAACGTTCAAGTCGATTGCATAGGCTTTCGTCTTCGATGAAGAAACAATTGCTAAAAATTGCGGATTAACAAAATTATTTAGTGAGCATAATCGATTGATTGACAGTACACGTCAGGGTTGCTCATTGATTCGAGACATAGTCTGCGAAGCGAATGTGCCCAGGTTCGAGCCCTGTCTGCGGCCAATTCTAGACAGTACATGAAAAGTTTCCAATAAGGACTAAACCGGTCTACATATATACATATATATTGAAAAATTTACGTATACAGTTGGATTGGTGTTTATATCAAATCCAGAACCTGGATTTAAATAGTCGTTATCACCACCCGCGCAACCCATATTCGTTTAAGTACAAGGTATATTGCTTCAATAACATAAATATTGCTAATGCAAGTAAAATTTATACTTTCGATTGCATACATAAAGGATAGACGCATTTCAAATTCGCCTTGGTGTCAAAACTAGATAGTATAAATCCTTCTGAAGAAAATAAAATCACATGAGAATATTCCCAAGATTGGCAGTAAATTTGTTTCCTTCAATTGTTTAAAGTTTTCTACTTTTACTTTATTTTGATGTCGACTACACGAAGCCCGGAAATGGATGTGCATATGAATTTTGAAAAACATGCAATACTATATGTTTTGAATTTAATCAAAAATTAAATCCATATTCTTCAGTAGAAAAATATCCAAAGTTGCAGATATGAGATAAATAACAAATTCATATATTTTCCTGCCATTTTCGAGCAAAGTTAACACGATATTCTTAATTTCATGAGTGTTCGCCTCATTGTGTCATCTTGAGGAATCAACGAAAAAGTGACAAAAGCTAATCGATAATCCATACATAGAGATGACCGAACATTGCTGCCGACGTCGCACTACTATACGAATATTAATTACACTTAGTGAACCAGAGAATTTAAAAAGTAAGCGAAATGTACAACTGTTAAATTTACACTATTGACACGCTACTTATCTGCCTGATTAAAACTAAAGTAGGTTCTGCTTTTACGATGAGTCAGACGAATTTTCAGTATAGAACATATAATTTATTAAATTAAAATAAAAGAAATATCAATATTAATTAAGTCAGAACTGCTAAAATGATAAGCAGTAGTTAAGGTAATTACGATGATAGATAGATATGTTTCTTTAAATTTCCGAAATACAATACGGTGAACTTGAATTTAGGTTTAATTGACGTCTGAACATCTATTAAGCAATGAAATTCTTATTGAAAAATATAATGGTTTAAATTTTTGAACTTATAATCTAGTTGTTATTCTACCTATATAATTGAACGAACATTGGTTGCGCGAGGAGTGATAACAAATATTATAATCAAGTTTGCGATTTTCATATAAACACCTGACACTTTATGAACATAAATTTATCAGTAGAAAATAAGCATTGTATAGTGTTGAAAAGGAAATTAATCCAGTTGACTGGTTTCTACCTAATTGTAAACTCATCAGGTACTGTCCAGAATTTGCCGTGGACAGGACTCGAATCTGGGCAGTGTGGCTTAATTGTTAGTGAATCAGATTCCGAAGCAGACGTGCCCAGGTTCGAGCCCTGTCAGCGGCAAATTCTGGACAGTACGCGATGAGTTCCCAATAAGATCGAAACCGGTCTACTTGATGAATTACCTTTTCAACACTATACAATGTTTTTTGTTTATACTGATGAATTTATATTCATAAAGGGTCAGGTTTTTATATCAAAATCGCAACCTTGATTATAGTAATTGTCATTTTATCTCATTTAAATATCAAATGCCGAAGTCTTTTTCGCATACATAATAATTTCGAAATTGGTGTCGAGTTTAATTGTTAAAATCGAACTAGGATGGTAAGTTCAAATGAGATCGCGTTTTGTACTAACACACCGATTTCACTGATTATTGGTTGTCTCGAATGGTTCCGTAATCGATATCTGGAAATAAATTAACTAGAAAGGCTGAGAGGAACTGTTTAGCTTTTGAAAAATTATTGTATATTAACTTTAGGTTTTTCTTTACGCTTTAATTAATTTATATTTATTTCCATTTACAAAAGGTAGTTTAATTAAACAAATCGAATTTCCAGTTTAAATTAAATATTTTTCGCGACGACTGTTTCCTCTCCATCTAAGAAACTGAATTTGGAATACTAATTACTGCTCTTCTGACAAAGGCAATCAAGAATCCCAATGAATTATTCACAGCAGAAAGCAATAAAATTAATGCAACTAAGTTCCAGGATTGGGGCGCCTAGTGGCATAGTCAACGTTACTACGACTAGAAGGTATCTACGAATTTATGTCAAACAGGAAGTGTATTTCTACTGACACTGTTGTTTGCTTCCATTCTATATGTGCCCTAAAATAGTTATGCATGCCTTGTTATAACATAATGTTCTATACAAGATTTTTATTACGAAGTATGACTCTTATGCTTTTTGTGAATGGGTGCATAAAGGCTTAGGTAAACATTTTTTTAAATAGCCCGGCATTAGGCCAGGTGATCAATGATGGGCTTTAAATGTATCACTACTGCAATGATGGCAATTTTTAAACTGGCTATAGTTATTCATTATTCTGTCTAATGACTAATACAGGAATCGCACTATAATAAACAGCAGAAAATATGCATGAAGGCGCATTAAACTGTGCACAATTTAAAGAATTTTCAAAAAAGCTAAGCAGTTTTTATTTAAAAAAATACAACTATATATTAAAAATAAATGCACAGATGCAGGTATTAAAATTTGCCAAAATAATCTATCGGCCAGCATGTTCTACAAACAAGCACAATCGTAAAATCACACAAAAATAAGCAGTAACAATTTTACTTCGGGAACAAACTAAGATGAGGTATGTTTAAAAAGGCATAATGGACGGATTGAGTTTGTAGAAAAAACACACTGAAATAGAATACAGAATAGCTTACTCAATAATGATGCATTTTCTTAAGTTACCGTTGGGTTTACGGCAGAGATTGGAGGTTTCATTTAATTTGTGTTAAACCAATTTCCTTAGAAAGTTAGAAGTGATGCTAGTGTTGGTAAAAAATTGACACTTTTACAAATGCATATTAAATAAAAAGTGATTATGTAGGCTAAAATTCAAAAAAATATATACATTCATTTTAAATATGCTGCAAATAGCTAATGTTCGTGACCGCATAGAATTTGTGCAGCCGACATTTCCAGTCAAGTACAATTTTTGCGAGACTATTAGAGGTGAGGATCGCATAACTAATATTGATTTCCTTAATTATGCAATGCAATTTGATCCTCGTTAGTCAGTTTGCCGTCGTACTCTGTTGATGATCATGGAAGGTCGAAACGCGTCAGTGCGTTGCGACGAGCGGTAGTTTTGTTATGTTGTTCGACGTCTGGTTAAATACAATGGGATTGGTGTTTACTTCAAGCTCACAAAATTGATTTAAAGAATTGTTACTAGCACCCGCGCAACCAATTAATTTTTAATCTATATAAATACTGAATTCATAATAGTTTTAACGAATAATGTCTGTCAAACTTCTACAACAAATTGTTTTGCTTTTGATTATCGGATATAATTAATGCCGAGTATTGAAATATCCATTATGTTTTACCTCAAGCGCATACCTTAGCGTTATTTCACAAAATAAAAGACTAAATTACATTTCCAATGTTCAGTATGAACGATGTTGAATCCTTCGGAAGAATCCGCGCCCAGGCAATCGAAAGAAATAATCGATTCGTACTTCGACATGGGGATCTATCGGACCTTTACGAAACTGATAGTGCAAAGGGGGAACCCGCGAACATAAATCGCAGAGATTCAGCATATGAAGCTCGCACTGCACAACCATTCGAGAAATGAATTATATAAAGTTCTCTCGCAGATCGGGCGCAATAAAAACAATAGAAACTCAGATGAATACTCGTTGTCGTCGTTATGTGTGCAAATAAATATTTCAATTCAAATGTAATGATGCTTATTACTTCAACCTAAAGTCTGTTATTTTATTCGGGTGGCTTACTTGGATAAGTAGATAATAAAACTGAATTTGGTAATATGAGTGATGTGGTAGATAACTGGCAGGCCTCAAATAGTGGTCATTACCTGTCTTTTTGTTGAGTAAAATTATTTAATTTTATGCAGTAGGGTCGTTCAGTGGTGAGAGCAACAGATTCCGAGAAAGACGTGCCCAGGTTCGAGTCCTGTCCGCGGCAAATTCTGGATAGTACGTGATGGGTTTCCAATAAGGATGACTAAATTGCAATTAACTGGAGTAACAGGTGTTCAGAAATAGTTGTAATTCTCAATTTTGGTGAACTGTAGCATATATTGAAATCCATTGTGTTAGCACCATGTACCTTTTCGGTACATTCCTCACCCAAATATATAGTGGCTAAAGGGCGTAATACCGGCTCCTACTGATGGGTCGCCAGTAAGCACGAAACGAATGTGCATGAGATTATACTTTCCGTTCATGCTGCCTTTGGTTTATCCTTCTGGATTTATGTAACGGAAAGTTTTAAATTGAGATTAAGTTCTATCGAAATATACCGGTCATTACACATAATAAGCATAAACTTTGTTATTAATTGTATATTCCTCATCTGATAAACTGTACAGCATAAACTATAAAAGCAATGCCACTTATAAATTATATATATATATATATATGTGTGTGTGTTTGCTTTCCAATTTATATATAAAGATATGTTCATGAGTAGATATTTGAGAAGACCATGAGAAAGAAAATTTTCTTATATCTGATAAAAAAATTTTTTGTTTTTGCACGCAGGAAGGGTACAATGAATTTTATTAAAGCTCGCATTTCAAAAGAATCTTTCAGAAAACTAGATGAACTAGTGACGTTAAAGTGTAGAGCGCAAAGAACGAAATTGTGGATAAAACATTATTATCAGTGTATTAAACAATTACGGTTCCCAGGTGATTTGGTACGCAGTTTACGAAAGTCAAAACTACGAGTCAACTGAAGAAATCTTACAAGGTTGACGTATTCTAAAATTGAGCAGTTGAAGGAAGATGAAGCAGTGCTACAGGCAAGAATTGGGTGTGTATCTTGTGTATTAGATGAACTGAGTCTTTTTGCAAGAATGAAATTTTTGATGTTTTTGCCGACAGTTATGAGGAAAGATAAAGCAAGAATTTTGTACAAATTGGAAAAAGATGTAAAACCTGGAGTTTTGTGTGATTTAATACCGACCGATCTTGATAAGCGTGTGCTTAACTTATCAAAAGTGCCAATCGATCAGCTAACAATGGAGGCACTATCGATGGGCCGAAATTATGGAATACATCCTTCTAATAAATGCGATGTTGATTTTGAGGCAGCATTTGAATTGTTATTTGAACAAACAACTGACTTGGAGCCTACCAGTATTGATTATAAAAATTGGTTCAAGGCTACACTAGTTGATCAGGCTTCACATCTGAAATCGTCTAAATGCGCAGAGCAGCATGCGTTGACAAAGCAGCATCTAAATGCACTTAGAAATATCAGCAGAAATGCAGACATCAAAATACTACGCGCTGATAAAGGAAAGAGCGCAGTTATAATGGACAAATCTGACTACGTACAAAAGATGGAAAACGTGTTAAATAACAATACAAAATTCACACGTCTAGACGATAAATCAGATGAAATAGACAAGGTGGAGCGCAAAGTAATAAATGAAATTAAGATTTTGACAGATGCCGGTTTTATTGATGAGGCCACTGCACAGAAGCTCAAGCCAGTTGGATCATCTACACCAATAATGTACGGATTACCAAAAACACACAAAAGAGGTTGTCCTATGAGGCCAATTTTATCAATGGTAAATTCTCCGTTTCATGCACTAGCTAAATGGATAGTTCGTTTACTTGAACCATTACGTAAACTACTAGGTAATCATTCGGTTGTCGATTCGTTTGAGTTTGTAAACAAAATTCAAGATATAAATGTTAAAAACAAGATTATGGTATCTTTTGATGTTACGTCTTTGTTTACAAATGTTCCAATTGATGAAACCATTGACATTATAGTCAAAGCGGTAGAACACGATATATTACCATCGCCGGTGCCAGGTCAAACTCTACGCAAGCTTATCTTATTATGCACGAAAGACGTACGATTTCGTTTTAATGGAAAAATCTACAAACAGACTGATGGTGTCGCAATGGGAAGCCCCTTATCTCCAGTGTTGGCTGAGATTTTTCTAGGGCACCTAGAAAATACATCATTAAAGAGTGACATAAGTAAATGTGCTCAATATATACGGTACGTGGATGATATATTTCTTGTACTTAAGAACAGGTCGCAATCACGAACATTGCTTCAAAGTTTCAACAAAGCACATAAGAATATCGGTTTCACGTCAGAGCACGAGAAAGATGACTGTCTGCCTTTCCTAGATATACTATTAAAGAAAGAAACTAATGGTAAATTAAACAGAACAATTTACCATAAACCAACATGGTCTGCACAGTATTTGCATTACAGCCGTTTTGTGCCATTTCAATATAAATTATCAACAGTTCGTGGTTGCTTTTCAAGAATTGACAGGTTGGTAGTCAAGATTCTAAAGAAAATGAATATAATAAAGCAATTAACGATTTAATGTCTAATGGCTATCCCAGCCAATTAATTGAATCAATTATTAAAAGGGGAGTTAGCCAGAAACAAACGTATTATGGACCAGAAAAGAAAACCGTCTACCTAAACATCCCATTTAAGGGGGATGCAGTTTCCCGAATGGCACAAAAGAAAGTTGAAGCAGCATTGACACGCACATTTAATGCAGCCAAACTACGAGTGTTATTTAGGGTAACACACTTGCCTTTACCAGCAATCAAAGAGAAACAGCCGTTAATGTCGATATCAAATATTATTTACCAATATACATGCGCAAGTTTTCGATCAACTTACGTAGGCCGATCGACCAGATGGTTAATTACTCGAATGAGAGAACATTGCAACTTGAACGCCTGTTTTAAATCAAATGGTGAATACACGTCTGCTATTGCGCAACACATCATCGAAACATCGCACGTATGTTCTCCAGACGTAGCATTCAAAGTAATTACTAAATGCAAAAACAAAAGGGAGCTAGCCACATACGAAGCCTTATGGATAAACAAATTGCAGCCGGATTTATGTAAGCAGAAGAAGCACTTACAAGCATTGAGCTTGAACTGGATGTGACGCACGCAATTTGATTGGTTTCTATTTTTCACACTCTCTTTGTTCACATATTTCTATCTTTAAAAAACAATACTATATCACGTTACGTGGCCAGCTTTGTACCTGTCTTAAAATGCCAGTTCGTGATTGTTACTTAAGTCTCTGTTTGGAAAGTGAATCATAATGATGCTCCAGAAAGAAAGATATTGGCAATTCATTGTTATGATTAAAATGGACATACATAATGGGGTTGTGATCCATGAATTCTAAATTACCAGTGTGAGTTCTAGTCATACGGTCTAATTTTCAAATTATGTCGTCAGCCATGTTGGCTATGTTGCTTCCAAAACTGAACATGACTTTAGTCATACAGCCGCAATACTTTAACGTTTTCCGTACAATTTAGTTTGAAAAAAATAAATCATTACCAATAAATAAATGAATGGATAAGGAAAAATTAAATAAGTATAAATATATTTAAACCTATTTACCAAGATCCCGCAATAATTATTTAATCTAATATGTTTTCCTTGTGTGTCATGGTACCTGACTATTAATGATAGATCTGAATAAATTATTTGCAGTCTTATGTTTAAATATATAATAGCCTTACGGTGAAGCTGCCTGAAATATAAATTCGTATATACTCTACATTGCAGGAAATATGCGGCTCCGTGTCGAAAAAGATAAGCCGTATAAATCTCAAAAATTTCCGAGGATACTATTGCAGGATTGAAAAAATCCGGCTATTAAATAGACTAGCACAATAAGGTTTAAACCCGTCGCATTGAATAATAAATTTTTTTAAATCATGCAGTTTTTAGCCTATGCCAACCATAAGTATTTATTTGCATAAATATATTTATATAATTAATTCTACCATATATATTTAATTTCAACTGAACATATTTTTTGCCTAAACTGATCTCCGCATAAAATGAAAAACCTAACGAATATACTAGACGTTTTTTGCACTTACATATATATATATATATATATATATATATTTCCAACGTAGTGTACATTGATATATCGAATCAAAATCTGAAGGCAGATTTTATAGAACGCAAGGACATCGGTTCGATTCGAAGTTACAGTGATTCTGCCTTCAAGTGCAGAAAAGAAAATTATAACTAGGCCGGTCTAGCAGATGGATGGCGTTTTCTGTCTTACGCCAAACTTATTTTATATCGACAGTGTTTATATATATGTGCGTTTAAAATAAACACCAATCCCAATTAATTTAACCAGTCGTCGGACAACATAGCAAAACTACCACCAGTCGCAACGCACTGACGCGTTTCGACCTTCCATGATCATCTTTAGAGTACGATGGCAAACTGACCAGCGAGGATCAAACCGCATTGCATATATATGGAAAGCAAAATTAGATATGCGGCTCTCACATCTAGTAGTCTTGCATTCATTGTACGTGACTGGAAATGTCGGATGCACAATTTCTATGCATTTATAGACTAAGCATTAATAAATTGACAAACACATTTCATTAAGTAGACCTATTTTACGCTTATTGACCACTCATCATGCGCTTTCCAGAACCAATCAAAACCAGAGTTCAAATCGGAGCACATTTGCGTCGAAGATTCCAATGCGCAAACCAAACTAAGTACCACCATTCTGACAAATACTTGATGAGTGTCAATGAGGAGGATGCCGGTCTTTTAGATGAACCGCATTTGTTACCGTATGCGATTTTTAGTTTATAAATAAAACGCATATATATACATATATATTTATATATATATATATATATATATATATATATATATATATATATATATATAAATTATGAATTTTCATTGCATTTTGGTTGTGTGGAAGTCGTTAAATACCAATTTGTCTTGCGTTTATTTTAGATATAATTGGTAATATTTTAATTGATTTATGATGTTGCAATTTCATGTTTTGTATTCATGTTAGTTTTATTACTGTCTTGAACAAAAGTAATAAAATCTGTAAGTGCGCCGACGCAAGTACTTTTTGTATGCGCCAATAACAAGTTTCCTAATAGACTACTAAATCGTAATTTTGAACAATATAAGTTCACCACATGACACGTTCACTTCTAAATATTATTATATGTACCCGTGCGGCTTTTGATGTAAAGAAGTGTCTAGTTAAAATTTAAAAAAGTAACAATAATAGCTTAACTTCAATTTAATGACAAAAATTAAATTCACGAATTCTTTTAAAGATTAAAGAAGAAATAATTTGTCTAGACCGACTGCCGATTTATCTATTCGTCGTGAAAAGTACTTCTAATTTCTTGAAGCACAGGTAATATTTGCAATATATCGAAAAAACCACAGTTTTCCCTTTATTGAACAGACAAATTAGATGTGACCGAGAAAATTAGATACTCTATCTCCGGACATGGAAGTTCGAAATCAATTAGCTCTACGCCGAGTCTATCGGAACGAAATGAATAGCCTGCATTTCATTTATAATTGATTGTAAAAAGCGAACAATGCTAAGCAAGTAGATATATTGATTGAATGCTAAATAACGTTTCGCTAACAACGACAAAAGCATGTTTAATCTCCGCGATTTGAGTTCACGTGTTGTCGCTTTGGACTATCAGTTTTGCAAAGGTCCAAGCGGTCCTCATTTTAATGTACGCGTCAAGTTTGTCCTATTGGTTGTGTGCGGATTCGTTCCTTTCTTTCGAAGGCATCAACATCGTTCATAATAATTAAATGAGTATTGGTTGCGCGGGTGGTGATAACAATTATTACAATGAAGGTTGCGGTCTTGATATAAACGCCTGACCCATTAATTACTTGCATATGTCAGTATAAACTAAGAATTGTATAGTGTGGAAAAGGCAATTCATCCAGTAGACCGGTTTCGTCCTTATTGGGAACTCATCATGAAATGGCCATAATTTGCCGCGGACAGGACTCGAACCTGGGCACGTATGCTTTGGAATCTGGTGCTCTAATCACTGAGCCATCCTGCAGCACTCTACACTGCACACAATTTTCAGTTATATACTAACTAATGTAACTTGGTTAGTCAATTTTTTCCTTTTAGGTGGAGCTCATATGGCATCCATTTAGACACAAAGTTCCAACTAACCATGCCCAATCTGTCATTACTGAACAGACACCACATTACATGGGGAAGTGGTATTGAAATTAACATTTATATAATTAAACGAACATTGGTTGCGCGGGTGGTGATAACAATTATTATAATCAAGGTTGCGGTCTTGATATGAACACCTGACCCATTAATTACTTACATATGTCAGTATAAACTAAGAATTGTGTAGTGTAGAAAAGGCAATTCATCCAGTAGACCGGTTTCGTCCTTATTGGGAACTCATCAAGTACTGGCCAGAATTTGCCGCGGACAGGATACGAACCTGGGCACGTCTGCTTCTGAATCTGGTGCTCTAACCACTGAGCTATCCTGCCGCACACTACACTACACACAATTTTCAGTTATATACCAACTAATGTAACTTGGTTAGTCAATTTTTCCTTTAGGTGGAGCTCATATGGCATCCATTTAGTCCCAAAGTTCCAACTAACCATGCCCAATCTGTCATTACTGAACAGACACCACATTACATGGGGAAGTGGTATTGACATGAACATTTATATAATTAAACGAACATTGGTTGCGCGGGTGGTGATAACAATTATTATAATCAAGGTTGCGGTCTTGATATAAACACCTGACCCATTAATTTCTTTACATATGTCAGTATAAACTAAGAATTAGTAGAAAGGCAATTCATCTAGTAGAGCGGTTTCGTCCTGAGACAGAATCTCATCGCGAATGGCCAGAATTCTGGCGGACGCGGCTTGAACTTGGAAAAATTCTGGCCAGTACATGATGAGTTCCCAATAAGGACGAAACCGGTCTACTGGATGAATTGCCTTTTCTACACTATACAATACTTAGTTTTACTGACATATGTAAGTAATTAATGGGTCAGGTTTTTATATCAAGACCGCAACCTTGATTATAATAATTGTTATCACCACCCGCGCAACCAATGGTCGTTTAACATCTGAAAATTTTGGAAGCTATTGCAATGTCTTCGGGATGAACATGGAATTTCATAGCAAATACGTATCTGCGAACAGCGGTAATTATCCCGTCGTGCATCTGATTAAATAAAATGTGATGTGTTCATATCTTAGGTTTTTGAATTTGTATTACTAATTGTTATTATCAACAGCACGATAAATTTTGATTTTAATTGTATGATGTGTATGTGTAGTGAAAGCTGTAAAATTTTTGCGTTCATAGCTTGCTAGCTGTTCTGCAGCTTATACGTCCAATCAGTTAAAATGTATGCAGGACTATTAGGTGTAAAAGACACACATTTGATTTCCAGACCCGAAGTGTGAATTGCAGTTTGATCCTCGTTAATCAGTTTGCTGTCGTGCTTTAATGATTAAGCAAACATTGGTTGCGCGGGCGATGATAACAATAAATTTTACTCAGGATTGCGATCTTCATATAAACACCTGACCCGTTATATACATAAACTTTGTCATTATAAACCAAGCACTGCATAGTATAGGAAAGGCAATTCATCCAGTAGACCGGTTCCGTCCTTATTGGGAACTCGCTGTATATTTTGGTAGAGAATATGGGAGAATTGGTCGATACAATTTCCTAAACGAATTACTATAATCAAGGTTGCGATCTTGATATAAAAAGCTTTCACATTAAGTTCATATATAGTATAAACATAGTATAAACTAAGAATTATATAAAGTAGAATAGGAAATTCATCCTGTTGACACTGTTTCGTCCTTATTGGGATCTCTTCATGTACTATCCAGATTTTGTCACGGAAATGGCTCGAACTTAGGCTCGTCTGCTTCGTAATCTGGTGCTCTAACCACTGAGCTCTTTTGACGACAGTTTTGCTTTTTTGAGCGACTATTTTCACCAAATGGGTTTTTATATATCTCAAGTTCGAAATCTTGATTTAAAAA